>VXAZ01009163.1:1889115-1932758 GCA_013399875.1 Gymnorhina tibicen
GGCCGAGGGCCGCGCGGGGGCGGGCGGGGACCGCGGCCGGCGCCGCCCGGGGCTGAGGGGCGGCCGCTCTGCCCGGCACCGGGCCCGTGGTGGGCCGTAGCGCTTGGGTGGGTACATGTAGGGCAACGCGTGCTCGCCTTGCTGTCACTTCCCTCTGCATTCGCAAGACCGCTTCAGTTGTTTCTTGTACCAATGCACCCACTCAACTTTTAGGAAGACAGATGTCCCCAAAAAAGGGAAGAATCTGAGCGACAAAGTGATCGCAGACATTTCTGCTCCTGTGCATTCATTTCTCAAAGGCCAGTGAAGTTAAAAGCATAATAATGGGTGCTTTCAGTAATGAGGTTTTTTTGTGGTTTTGAGTCCCTGTCAGGTGTCAGTGTGAATAAACACTGCGTTGTATCAGTAACCTACTGAATATGGATTCTTAAAGGGTTCTCTAAGTAGGGTATGACCCTTACAGCAGGAGGTTTTGAGCAGAGACAACACGCCAAGGCCAGTTTGGAAATAACACTCTATCATATGTTATCATATGCAAGGGATAAAAAAAGATAATACAGCACTTGAAAAACCCATATAGTTTAAAGCCCTTTGTACAATCGAAAGACCTGGCCCCAGTGTATGAAATAAAAATTCTAAGGAGACTACCAGTTTTTTCTTTAACTTGTTTAAGAAGAATCAAAGTATATTAGAGAGGTTATTAGTTTATCTAGGAGGATAAAGTACTAGTGTAGTAGCTCTTGGGCAGGAATCTTGCTACATGAAGCCATAAACACTAATCAATCCAGATGGATTCTAAATAGATAAAATTACAGAATTCAGATCTTAGTAAGATAGTGCAAAATAGATTTAAAATTTGAACTGTTCACATAGTTCTTGAAAAAAAAAAAATGAAGCATTGGTGCTGGAAATTCCATGTAAGTAAGTTTAAAAATGGTGGCATGTAAAATCTTTTGAAATTTGAATTACTGCCTGGTGAACTTTTCAATCTGTGTTAAGATCTTTTAAAAATTCTAGTAGGTGAAGACACAAGTGAATAGGCATTAGAAAGTTGGCAAAGTCATCTCAGTAGACATTCCAAGAACAGCAGAGGGAAAGCCTTCTTTCAGGTCATGTAGGCATAATAATCAATTCTTTTTAACACAGTCCAAATCTACTGGGAAAACAAATTTTAGATTTTGTAAAAGGATGACCAAGAACAAAAGTTTCAATATAACCAGTTAAAATCAGGCAAGTAATATGTTAATTTTGAAGTGAGGAAAGAAAATGTTTAGATAAATTAACCAAACTACTTCAAACTACTCATTGAATATATATGTGTAGAAAACCAAACAAAAACTGAAGGGATGCAAATCTCTAAAAATCTCTTCAGTTTCCAGGAAACTGGCAATAGAGATAATGTAATAAACCATACTGCTGGAACCAGACCAAAGGCTATGCTTTCCTATAGCTAAAGACAGGTTGTCACCAATTAACTAAGATTTGAACATGTCAGGCCACTATCTACTTTTCCTGTTTGGTAGGAAGTAAATTTTGGGAAAATGGGAAAATGTATCCTACCATACAAATGTTGTAATTACATCTTTGTGTGCCTACTGCTGGTGGTGAATCTACACTACGAGAAGACCTAAGACAACATGTGGCACTTTTGCCCTCCAGTGTGGCTGGAGTCTTCTCCTTCACGCACTTATAAAACAGTTTTGAGGATACGAATGCCAAGGATCTCCTGGCAGCATGTCCCAGGCAGGAAACAAGTAGACTGTATTGAGAATAGTAAAAAATATCCCCATTCTTCACAGGTTTCAAGGGAATCCACTTGCTCTGTCTGTATATGGAGTAAGCCCTCATGTTCATCAAGCACTAGAGAGATTACATTAAATTATTTTTGGTTATGGTTTTCAGAAAGTAGATTATCCTGGTGATTTTATGTATCTGAGTGACACTTTTTCAAAAGTGCTGGTATCTACAAGGGTCAAAATTGCCTTAGACAAATATGAAATTGCCTTTCTTCTGATTTGGTTCAAGCTTGTTAGGTTGCATTTGCAGGGTGTTCTTGTGATTAATCCATTATAATACAAATGGAAAATCTAGCCAAGGTGAGATTTGTAAAATGTGAAGTGAAAACAGCATGGGCAGAGTTAAAGCAGGCAGCGATTGATTTAGTTTTCTAAAATAGTCGTCTCCTTCTAAAAGTTTGGAAGATGCTGAATTAAAGAATTCAACCAAGTGATTTCCTGAGAAGGACAAACCTCCGTTCTAGATACCTCCTCAACCAAGACTGTCTGGTAAGTCTTGGGCAAGAAGATTTGCTTTCAACTGAAGGAAAGGCTCGAAGTCAGTAAGATGAAATAAATGTCAAATTAAGCCGTTAATACTGAGCTGTGTTTTCAAGGCCCAACCATGTCAGTAACAGCTGTTAGGCCACATGCATTATGCACATTACACAAACATTTGGACTGTATCTGATGCACTTCCATAAAGCCTGCAGCTTATTCCACTATACCACACAATCATATTCCCATTTGGGGACCCTCATGCACCAGGTACGTACTGTACATGGTTAAGTGGTGTTTTGTTTTAACATGTTTCTTCTTGATATGAGATGCGGACTTCATCTGGCAATTCTTGGTGAGATTCATGAAAGCAAAAAGTAGCATAGGATCCTTTTATGGGATCCTGAAAGGTCAGATGCTGAGACAGTAGTTTTGGGAAAACCACTAGCTGGCCAAGAACATCTACATTCAGCTTAACATGGTTTGTGTTAATACACAAGCTTAATATGGTTTGTGTTAATACAAAAGCACTATAAAATGAAAGAAGTATTTTAATAAGTTGCATTTTTTACTTCGGACTTTGCTTTTACAGTTCATTTTGTTACTGAAATCCTGAATAAAAAAGCTGCCTTATATGGTATTGCTGGATTCCACTTACTGAAGATGGAGTTACTTTACTGACATTAGACTGAATTATAGGTATTTTCTAGTCATGGTCTGAGTCCTGACATTTGGAATTTTCATAATAATACTTTTCAGATGCAGAAACACCCTCTTAAGTTCATTTCAGCAAGATTCATTATTTCTACTATACCACTATACACTGTTCTACTATACCATTACATTAATTTTTCAGTACTGGTATTGACAAGGTATGATGAAACAGCCTTCAATATGTCCATGGTGTTCTGTAATGCAGTGTACATTTGAAGAACTGAGTGCTCTATTGCATCCTCCTGTAAGAGGAATTTAACCTTAGCCATCCAGAGAAAACTAAGCATATGTCCAAATTTTCCCTAGCATCATCTGCAATCAGTGGAAATCAGTTCATTTTCACATGCTCATAATCCAAAGCCCCTGGGAACACCTTTGTCCTTGTTATTTCTTTGGCAGGTTTTGTCTGGGCTGAAAAATCAGAAGAGCGGAAATCTATATATGTCTGAATCCACCACTTTTCCCATCCTTGGATGGCTACTGCATGTATTCTCTCAATTATTTCCCACTACGTGCTGCTGTGTGTGCAGAATATGCATTTGCTGTAGTGGCACAAAAATTTGTAGTTTCGTACTGCTCAAAAAATGAGAAGCAAGTTTAGCACAGATCTTCAAAGGCCATCTTAAAATGGGGTTGCGAAGCAATGTGCTCATTTACATTTATATTAGGAAACCACCGGCTAGATTTTGCTTTCAGCATCAAAAATCTGCCGAAGCAGATGAGACACACAACTTCATAAGGCTGTTTATTTCATTTTAGATTCTTTCACAGTTTATTATTTCTTTGACTGGCTTTCCAGCTTCATGTTCCACCCTAACTGCATATTTAACATTCAGATCCTACTGCTCGTGCTCAGGAGAGTATGTGTCTTTAAACTGTTGCATCTGGACGTAGCAAAGGTTCTGGAATCATTGATTCTCTTTCCTCTTTTATTTGTTTTTCAGTATCAGAACAATGCTCAGGATAAGACAGTGACTTTTACTCTCCCTCCATGCTCTGCAGAAAAGGACTGCCAGTGAACACATGCAAATGAGATTGGAAATTTAAAAAAAACCCCACAAAACCAACAAAGCTTAATCTGATTATTCTCTTCCTATGCAGTTGTAAGCAGCCACACCATCAGAGATGGTTTTAGAAGACTCAAACGACTGTTGTGGCACACACCTTGCAGACTTTAGAGGCAGAAAAGCAAGTCCTAGCTCTCATTTCAAAAAGTTAAATTTGGTTCCTGCCAAGCTGACCTATGATAAACTGGAGCAGAGCTTTGAAAGCAACTCAGTACCTTGTACACTCTATGGCAAACAGCCACAGACTGTACAATGGCAAATACAACTGTACAAAAGTCATTGCTGTTGCAGGAAGCAAATCTCCCACTGCTTTTGCAGAACAATGAGCAGGCATAAAAAAAATGGTAGCAGCTAGAGTGGCCTGCTAGGTTGTAGGATGGGTGGGGTTTGAAAAAGGGTCCCCTTGCCAAGATTCAAGAGCAATTCCCTTAATTCTGATGGCTTTCATCTGGAAATACTGATTTTTCCCCCTGTGCTATTTATTGCAGCTGTTTCTGGAAAGATTGCAAAAGAAAATGATGGGAGAAATAAACTGGGTTTGGGGGAGGTCTGAATTCTGCCTTCACAAGATTTCCCAGGAAGAAGTAGATCTGTCCCAGGGGCTCAATTATCTGTGCGCTTCCCTGTTCTGTCAGTTTCTGTGACTCCCTTTGCTCTGGTTTTGCACAGTAGTTCAGAGAGAAAGAAAGCATGAGCTCCACACTAATTGCACTTCCTCTTGACACCAGCAATGCAAATTTTTTCCAACATCTCCCTGAAATCATATCAGGTCATGCCTGAATGAAAAAAGATTAGTTGAACTCTATTTCGGTATAGCTTTCACTTTAGCTATGTCAGTGTTAAGATTCAAAGGACCCACTTTTTATTTCAAGGGCCATTTACACTTCTTTGGCAAAGAAACTGCATTGTGATAAAAATGTATCTTCCATCACAAAGTGTAAGTGTGAACAGAAATCAGCCACGCTGAATCTTCGTGAACTAATAAAATAAAAATTCACATATAACAAAACTGTTTCTGGACATAGTACTAAGGTATTTTTATATAAATAGCATTCCATAGCATCTGAAAATTTCCACAATATAATACACTATACTACAGAAGACATCAACTTAAAAACAACTGTATTATATTCTTCCAAAATGTCCCAGTACTGCATCAGTTAAATTGCCTTCCTTCTGTTTATCTCCACAATTCCTTCTTTTCAATTTAAGTGGAATGATTACTTAAAAAGTGAAAGGAGTATTTTAGATCTAAGTGAAAAAAGATCAGTTAAAATAATTGTCCCTTATTAAAAACATGTTTATTCAGCAAAAAAAATTAAAACACAGGAACAGCTTCAGTGAGACTTAAATTGTTAGATTACGCTTAAAGCTAAACAGACTTACGGGGGTTTTTGTAGAACAGGTCTGAACACAAGTACATTTTAAAGCACTTTCTTGTCTTTTTCATTGTCTTTAATATGTGACTAAATGCTGTTTACTTCACTGAGACTCAAGCATGTTGCTTTCTGTGTACACTTCAGCACCTTATCAGAATTCTTCCCTGAAGGTTGACACCACTAAGGAAGGTAGCAAGAACTGCCATGATGAACATCCTGTCTAATGACAGATTCATATGGAATTTGGCTTTGAGCATGGCCATCATCCAGTCCAGCAATAGGGACAAAAGGGATCACCCAGTTCTAGGGACAAAAGGAAAATCCCTCCTAAGCATCCCCTCCATTCAGCAGATTTGAGAAAGAAATCCTTTTTATTGAAAAGCCTGTTTAACAGGGATGGATAGATTCTTGACCTCAGTCATTACTGGTTAAATAACTTAAGCCTACTGAATGGTCAGTTTTCAAATACTGCCACATTTTTATATCCAGGAGCACCCACGTGGCACTGCTAGTAATGTCTGGGTATTTATCTCAATAGAATAGAATTTTCTAACCAATACTGGAAACATCAGTCTCCAAGATTGACATAGTTCTTGTTTCCTTCAAACACTGCAGTCTAAAGGGTTACAAATACATGTGCTTGCATATGTGTGTGTATATATATCTAGTGTGTGCAAGACAGATGTGTGTATAAATAATAGACTTTCTGGTTCCATTTTTGTGCCACAGAACTATTTCTAAGCATCTTGGATGGATATAGTAGCCCTCAAGAAGGATTCAATGTTTCAAGTTTTGTTCAAATGCTCCTTACAGGAAATTTGAACTGAAATATGGTTTTAAAATGTTCTTAATTCTAGTCTCTTATAAGGACTTTTCTCAAGACTGTTATGGTACATGTATGAGTTTCTACCAAAAATTAGTAGGATAAAATGGTATATTGAGCTTCAGAATGTACCAGTCAAGATCAAAAAATGAAAAAAATACCTTAGTCTAATGTAGTTGTTCCCTGTAAATATTAAGAGAGCAAAATCTGATTTAGTGGCAAGTGGTTTGAAGAGACCTTTATGGCTTGGTATGCCAAACCCCAAGAGCAGAAGAGGTTAGAATAATAACTAAGAGTACTTGATGCTACTGGGAGTAGTAGTATATGTGTAAGCTGTGCAGTTCTCCAGCCTGCAGCTGGGATCAAACTACAGCACAGAGGAATTTCTGGGCAGATGGATCTGCTAGTCAGCAAGGCAGAATCCTAAACTCAGAACTCTTAGCTAACTCTGTTCAGCCAGTTCCAGAGGCAAAGCCTTTAGAATTCTCCACTCATATTCCACCATCCACAACAGAAAAGCTTGTTCTGTAGTAGCATTAGTCTTTGTACATGTGTTCATATGTTTGAAAGCATTTCTGTTCACCTGAAGATTTCCCTGGCAACTTTAGAGTGAGCATGCAATGGGTGTTTCCATAAGACGTCACACCCACGTTGCATCCTTGAATAAGGATCAGAGCTTTAAGCTGGTTTGCTTCCATTTCTTACAATCTGACTGGAATTTAATTTCTAAGCAAACATTCCAAAGCATATTTTATTACACTTCAGTTAAAACATTTCAAATTTAAATGACAACAAAAAGAAAACATTTATTGCTGTAATACATAAGTACAAGTGGATATTATTATTTTAAAGTATTTTAAAAACCCTAAGAACTAAAGTAGTTTGATGATTACAGAGATATTAGTATGTGATTATACAGTGTTTTAATCTATATTCATTTTATACACAAAGTTAATGAAACAGTAAGCAGCAACTTTGCTATGCATGTGTATCAGCTACAATTACCAGCCTGATCCAGAAAATGCTGAGCACCCTCATCATTTTGACCAGTCAGTGTGAGAAGATGGTCAGCAGCTTCTAGGATGGGGCCCAAATGATTCACTGGAAGGAGTATGTGATGGCAATGACAATATTTCAATGGACATTTTCTTATGGAATCTCTAAGAAAGTACATTTTCATAGTCATCGATAAGCACCGGCTCACAACACTGCATGTGGCTGCCATCACTTGCACGTTACACTTCCTGACAAACTGCATACACAATACATCTAGAATTCTCAGTATAGAGAGAACTGTAGCACTTACAAATTACCACAGGGAAAATACAGTTTATAGTAGCATTTCCAACAGTGACGTTGCAACATTACTTTAGCGACTATGTTCCTTATGCAAAGGAAAAATAAAAAGTAGTCAGTGACATACTTCCTGAAATTTTAATACTGGCTTTCAGGTGTTAACAATCTAAAGTGCTTTCATGTTTCATACAGTTTTAAAAATTTTCAATTTATACAAAAAAAAATCCAAATATTTATAAATTTATTCTATACATTTGTGAATGTACAATTTAGTCTATTCCTGTTTCCTCACCAAAAAAATTTGCATTGCCATCTCCCAAATCTCTCTTTTGAAACCAAGTCTGTGAGTTTGTTCCTTGAATATAAGCATCCAGAAAATAGCAAATTCCAGGGATATCACTGGGAAAATTTGGTGGAAGCTCCTCTCTTGAGCGTGGTGTGAACACAAAACCTGGGTATTCCTTTAACAACCTAGAACAAAAATGAATCACCTTTATCAGTCACTAGTAAGTACAGATATTCAGTAATTCTTCATGTATGGAGAATCCAATTTAATTTTTCTAGTTATTTACTGAAAATATAAAAAATAATGTTTATTTGGTAACCTTGATAACCTATAAACTTGTGCATCAGTGCAAATAGCAGTATTGCCTCTTTTTTTGTCTTGTCAGTGTTTTGCATGTAGGTGCTATGTTTATTGTAAATATTTTCAGAAATTATTTAATGCTGAAAGTTAGCTCATATCTGCACATCAAATGCACCATAATTAATGCTTCAAAGAATGGAATACTGTGAACCTTATTAATTAAACTACTCAGACCCTCTTACCAATTCTAATATTATTTCCTTTTTCACAGATTGAAACAGAGACTGCTAATTTGTAGGGATAAATATTGGTAACTTGTATCTAAGCCTTCAAACAATTACTGCAATATATATGTATACAGGAGTTGTGCAAGGTGCCATAATGTTATCAGTGTGTCTTTAGAATTGGTGAATGAATCAAAATTAAAAAAACACCAAACAAAAAGGAGGTTAACACCTCATTCACTCAGAAAAAAAAAGAAATTCCACAACAATAATACTTTATCCGTTAATCAAATTGCCTATTTTCTAGGGGTATCATTCAAAATGATTTTCCATATGAATGGAATGGAAAAACAAGCACTGTTGGCCAGCACTGCTTATGTTGACATACATAAGCACTGGCAACGCTAATGCTTTCTTTGTGTTTTCAGAGTGCATGATCAAAAGGGTTACTTTCTGTGTGCTCTGATACCTGTGCTACCTTTTCTAAATCACCAATCCAAGATCTTCTAAAGCTTGGCACCCTGTATGTCACATTACACATGCTGCAGGGGATGTCAGGATCCTGTGCCAAATTCTCTGTCTGATGTTGGATGCAGAACCTTGCCACAAGGCATTATCAGATATGTGGCAGTGGGTACAAGCTGAGTAGGAGCAACAGACTACAGTGAGGGTAGCAGAGCTTCCTCTGGTACAAAAAGGTAAAAAAAAATTATAATTTTGCTCATTTTACCCAGCCAGCCATATCACTTCCTTCTAGTAGATTCACTCTTCACAGTACATTCTTATAGAACTTTTGGAAGAAACAATAATGTCTGTCAGCTCAGTGACATAAAATTCAGAGCTGGACCTGGAGTTCAGATGTTGACTGTTGTTACCATCACATTCAAAACAGTTTCCTATTGTCTTGCCTGGCATCTACAAGACACTATACTTGGCCATTACTTGAAACATGATTTGCAAGGTGATTTTGAAGTACAATTAAACAGACAATACAAAGAGAGTGTTAGGTTTGAAGGACAAAGGAAAGATGCTGTATTTCACATGGGAGAGCCTGCTAGCTGTCTGCATAATCACAGACAACACGTTACTAAAAATATCTGATCTGAGTTCCATACTAACAGATTTAAACTGAACTGGAAGACCTGTATAAACTATACAGACTGCAATCTATTCAGTCATCCTTCCTAACCAAAAGAGAATGAAGACATGTAGGCAGATGTTTAACCATTCTCCAGTGAGGTTGTTGTTTTTAAGAGCACCTGCAGCCAGTTTGGCATCCAGTTCACCGTGAAAGCTCAAAGAAGAGCAAACTATATGAGAAAAGAAGGAAGAAAAAGAAGATGTATACAGCTGTGGTGTAAGAGGCAAAGTGGGCCCAGACTGTCAATGTCTGAAAAACAAGAATCAGTTGTTCTGTTTCACCTTTTTTCTTGCTGCTGCTGGTTGAAGTCTGGCTATTAATAACTGTGGTGCATTCATGAGCAGTCAGATGAAAAGAAAAGAAGGAAAATATGTAGCAGTCCTTAAGGGAAGAAAAAAAACCAACAGGAAGATAATAGACTACTACAATAACTAATGCAGGTGGACATTTGACATACATCAAACACTGTACCTGTAAGTAGTTGGGCTGACATTTATTTTTCTAGGTATACTGCAAGATTCAAACTTATTGGCAAGGGTCACATTATTTCCAAAAAGGCAATAACGAGGCATTTTAACCCCAACAACTCCAGCAAAGACAGATCCAGAATGAAGGCCAATACGCATCTTTAAACAAAAGAAAGAAAACAGCATTATTAGGTAAAATAGAATTAGTAAAGTCAATTTTATAAATTATTCTTCAATAAAAAAAAAAAAGAAGAAAGAAAGAAAGAATGAGCTACTAAAATAAACTGAGTTAGCAGAGCCTCCTTAAAATATCTGCACTCTGGTCATTACTGTTCATGGAGAGGGAACTAGCTGAAGTTAATTTGGCATTGCGTTTTTAGTAAGTAATCCTACCATAGCAAAATATGACTGTGAACTGCTGTGAACTTAGCTCATACTCAGAGTTTTGACTCTTACTTAGCTGATGCTGCTTTCTGTGGTTCTTTGTGCTGGGGTTTTTTTTGAGGTGTGTTCTGTCTCTCATGTGCATTACACAAGCATAGAGATGTTTTCTTCAGAATAGCATTCTGACACAATAATGGCACGATGTCAGAAAGCTTGTACACCTACTATGTGTGCTACTCTTTACATATCCAGAGAGTATCATACCATTATGAAGAAGTTACAATTTCTAACTTTGAGTGTAAAAGCAGAAAAACCTGCAACAAAACCAAAATCCACCAACACAGTAAAGGTGGCTGAAATACGTTCACTGAAATGTAAGTCTGATTCAAAGCATGCCATTTGTGGTCACACCTTTTTTTCTTTGACAATTGATATGTAAAATAACAGTAGATTGTGTGGCAAATTTATTGCTTTGCACAATAGCCAATGATTTCATGAAGCATTTAATTAAAATAGATGCATGCTTTCATGAAAAATAGATAGTTTTCTTCTAAGAAGCTTCTGTTAAGTACTTACACAATACAACTTTTTTCTCCTTATTTTAAAATTAATTTTAAAAATGTAGTAGTAGCATTTGCATATAAATGATACACTTGTTATAATGTTGTCAGGATGTTTCCAGATTTTTTAAGTGTAACTTAATTTGATACTGCAAAGTATAAAAAGAACAACATTTATTTATAATACAATACTGCTGTTCTCTGTGATAAATGTGGAGCGTATAATCCTCTTAATAACCATTTTCTTTGCCTTGGAATACAAATATTCCTTTATCTAAAAAAAAAAAAAAAGGCATTAAGCTTTCTGGAGGAACAAATGAACAGATTTGTTATATTACTTTATGTTATGTTAATTTTTAACAAATGTTAAAAATTAGCAAATGAAAGGCATAATGAACTGAGACACCTCTTTTAAAAATACCAGGATGCCATTCTAGGCCGTTTAAACTTAGTCGAAGGTCCACAACATTTTTCATGCACACAGGCCTTTCTTTTTATTTCTCAGTGAGAGAAAATCCTACATGAAAATTTCAGTACATGTGTAAGTTCTCATTGAAAGGAAGGCATAAATATAATTACCACTGAATTTAACAGTTGCATTAACAGCATTGACACCATTATCTTATGGTGGTTCAGTATCTGACTGTAAAACAAGAACAGCAGTGGAATCCTTTAAAGATGTGTGGATTACTACAATCAGAACGTCTTTGGGCATTCATGTTCATAGCTTCTGCGTCAAAAGACTTGGAAGTCTAATTCGGAAAGAGGATTAGTCATTTCCTTAGAAAAGAGAATATTCCATGACACTGACAGATTTATTGCTACTGAGACAAAAACTGCAGCGTGTCAGATTGTACCTATTGACTTCACTGCATTTGTCTTCTGGGTTGATTTTCAGATCTCTATTTCATCTTTACCGCTCCACAAAACTCTCATCCATGAACTACAAAGGTCAGCTTCTCCAGTCACAGTCAAGTGATTCCCTAAATTGTCTGAGTTAATGCAATGATGTGAAATTTCTTTGAGACAAAATACCAGAAAGCAATTAAGCAAAAAAAAAAAGCTAATTTTAACCAAATAAAATACAATAAAATATATGACCTTGATAGGCTCTCCATGGGGAGACACCACCTCGTCTGACAGTTCCATCATCTTCAGGGCCATCAGTGCTATTTGAACAGCATGTGTTTCACTTTCTTTGTGTAAGCCTCCAGCAACACAGTAGGCATCTCCAATAGTCTCAACCTGAAACAGGCATATTTGTTTCTTACTGTTAGACTCTTTGATAAATATAAAAGAACAGCCTATCTTTATTAAGAATTGTAGCTACATAAAATTCTTGACCAAGTCTTATTTTTCCTGCAAAATTATTAAGTACTGGACGAATCCTGAAGTATCATGCAAAAGGAAAAATTGCGCAATTTATCTTTATTGCTAGGCATAATTCTAAAATACTTTTCCTTTTTTATTTACTGTCAGACACCCATAGCTACATTGAGCACCTATTTACTCCAGATTCACAGCACTGTCATCGAACTTAATTTTTAAAATTAACTTTTAAGTTTTGACAGGTTTCCCTCTTGGCTGAATTAACAATTGTTCACGTTGATTTTTTTGTTTGTTTGTTTTATGATTTGTCTTTCATTTAAAAATTTATGGCAAAACAGTTTTTTGACTTCTATTATCTTCTGTCCCATTTAGTCTTAATTTCCTTTCCTGCCCCATAATCCCACAGAAAAGCAATGAACTGTGTACCTTGTAGACATCTAGCTCTCCACACTGGTAATCAAAGCGAGTATAAAGCTCATTAAGCATGGTGATAACCTGCATAGGTGAGCATTGGGAACAGATGGCAGTGAATCCAACAATGTCAGAAAAAAGCATTGTGACATTATTAAATTTCTTGGCTTGTACAACTTGTCCCTGCCACAGCTGCTGAGCAACCTCTCCAGGAAAAATTGAAAACAGAAGATCTACAGTCTTCTTCTTCTCTTCTTCAAGTGCTTGATGGGCCTGCTCAAGGGTTGCTTTTAGCTTTCCTAACCTCTTCTTCAGTCCATCCTGGGCTCTGGCCTGCTCTCCTATCAGAACAACATCTCTTAAAGCATTGTGAATGGGAATATCGGAGAGGTACAATCCACGTCCTGTAAAATCTTCTAGTCTATCCACACAGGGAGATCCCAAGAATAGAATGGCACTGGATTCAAAAATATAGATCATTTGGCCTTTAAGATCCATTACCTGAAACAGTTAAAGAAACAAGAATTCATGCAAAACATCCATGGCAGTGGTCTAGAAGCAAGACGTTGTAGAGAAAATAAATTTTGCTAAAATGTAAGAAAATCAAGACTGGTCCATAGTCCTTACATTTTCATTTAGTTGCTTAGAGAAAACATGGGGTGCTGAATCACAGAGCCATCAAATAAGTTCTTTTTTATTCAGTCCTCTGATACAAAAGGACCCCAACTTAAGGATAAGCACCTAATTATGTTTGAGTATCAGTTTATCTTAGGGAGAAAAGAAAACCAAAAAGATAATTTTGTGCATTTTCAGCAATTGATAAAATGTGTGACTACAGTGGCCTATGAATTTCTACTAATAACTAGTTCATGCACCACTTTCTCCATAAGATAAAGTGAGAAAATCTGCCTCAGTTTTATCATAGGGTGTTCAGTACTCACTGCAATTTAAAATTAAAGGCATAAATGGCAGAAATATCCAATTTTAATGGTCTAAAAAAGAAAAATGTTTTGTGTGAAGTGTTTTTATATCCCTTTTGTAGTCAGTTCTGTAATTTGCAAGGTGCTGCAGAGCTTAGCTTAACACAGCTTTGAAAGACCACTTTTTAAATAAAATCTGTTCCCTAATAGACATTTGCATATGCAAGTATATGCAAAATCAAAGCTGAGTCCACTACCCCTTGTAATCACTCTAGTGCAGAAATGGGTCTGAGATGAAGTAGCTACAATTTTTAATAGTAGCTACATTAGTAACTGGGTAAAACTTTCTACCGTTCTTCATTTAAGTTTTCGGAAAGTTGAGTTTGAACTGGTAATTCATCCTGGAGTGCCTTACGTGTATGTAAGCTGGAATTCAGCTGGGACCAGGAACAAATAAAAACAGTCATTGAATACTCAGTGTTTTTTACTGTCCCGGGTCATTTGTCACACACACAGCTTCAGCAAAGATAGTTGTAATCCCATCAGCTGAAACTAAGTGGCACCTTTGGTGTTTGTATCCCATGAAAACATCAGAGTATCAAAAATGCCAACATACCAAAGGCTGAATGATCACAGAAAACATCAATGTCTTTTCCCCAAATCCTAGAGCTGTTCTCAAGTGACTCAGGGGCAGCTTATTAAAGCTTTACCTGCCACTGTCCTTGTGCTGGAGATGCTCTTATTCTCAGCAGCATGGCATATCACTGGCTTTATTCTCAGTATTTCAAATTATTCAAATAAAATCAAACTTGCAGTCAGATTTTACTTGTGTGAAAGCCCTGAAGCAGAGTTTTGACTGAACATTGGCTTCAGAATCTGAATTCTGAATTCAGAATCTGAATTTGAGTACCCTGATTAAATCATTATTATACAGTTGTATCAGATGTTCAGAGGTAGAAAATGCAAAATGCACCATGTTTTGTGGCTATTTTAACTCCATGTGAAGAAAACAAATTTGTCATAGAAGTAATGGTGATAAAAAGTCTCTTACCATGGACGGTTTCATATCAGTATTATCCCATCTTCTAACTCGTACAGTAAACTGCATATTTAGCATTGTCATTATTCCACTAAAAGTGCAGCTTACTTTGGGGGTAAGAATTTCAAAATACTCTTCAAAATTGGGCTTAGCTTGAAATTCTCTCCTGGTCAAAAGTCTTCTTATCCCATTTCCAATTTGAAGAACTGACATATCCTTGTCAAACATAAAATGAAATGGGAAAGTCTTACAGAACATAGAGGCAGGAATCACAAGTGAAGACTGTGGTTTACATGGAGATAAGGAAGGTTTTGCACTTTTGACTTGTATAGAATACAGCAAATAAGGCTGATTAGCAAACTCAGTGCAGTCATTATGGAAACAAGGAGGCATGAGCATCACTTCCACCTCAGTTTCATACAAAATATGAGCTGCTGCTTTAATGATACCAGGTAGAATAAGACTTGTGATTTTCTTAGGAAAGAAATAATAAACATTTAAGAAGTCCTGATCTTTCTCCAGGCATAATATGGAGGCATCTTCAAGTCTGCCCTTTTTTCCTGCTTCTTGGCTGTGGCCACTCTGCTTCAGCAGAGTAGTGAAACTATTCAAGAAGTCCTTAAGGGTCCCTCCAATAACACCTAATATGTGTTCATCCTCTTCATAGCATATTTTGAATAGCTCTTCACCAAGAGATTCCCGTAGAGACTCCAAGGGAACACCTGCATGGAACCACATTTTAGTCAGAATTGCACTCATCATCCTGAATCACAGGCTAACCTCCACATTTTTTTCACCCTAGGCCAAAGCAAACTATCAATATCCTTCCCTGACCAGCATTGACACCTGAGGGTACTTTCATTTAGGAGTCCTGGAAACAAGGCCTGAAAATGGGGGGACAATTGGTTGTAGTTTAGAAAGATCCACGATTCAGTGTTCTTTGCAGAGATGTAGACAAAACGAATGCAAGTTTTGGCACAACATTTAACTCGACTCCCTCAGATTGATATAAAGGAGTAAAATAAGAATTTAAAAAATTAACATAAGAATAAAATAGGATCTGTAGATATAAGCACTATGCCTGATCCAGTACATTAAATGACCCTAGGAACATTTTGGAGCACTGAGGCCAATTGGCACCAAATGGCTCACATCTTTGCTAGGAAATTTGTTTTAACTGGATAGCTTCATGCAAACTGACTGTTGAGAATGCTCCAATTCCCCAAATGTTGCTGGGAATCCTTTGAAAAAGTATTGTCTCTCACAGCCCAACTGTGTGCCTGGACCAGTTTGATGGTACAGAAGACCATATTTCAGTTCCAGGAAATGCTAATTTACTATTACAGATGTAGCCAGAGTTACATATTAAAATCTTAGAGCTCTCTTCTGACACACAACAGTCCTTCAGAATATGAAGTAACGTATTAGTAACAAGACTAATTTATACAGAATATATTATTTTATATATAGATAGAGTATATAATCTATTTATTTATTTTTTATATATTATTAAACATGCTTACATTACCTGCTGCATTGGCGTGATCACTGATTATTTTTTCAAAATCTTCTCTATCACTAGTTTTTCTGAAAAGATCATAAAAATATAAACAAACCCCTAAATAATCAAGATAAACGTGGTAAAAATAGTAAGTACAGAAGTTATCTACCTAGTCTTTAAAGTGTATAGACCCAGTTCTGCTGATCAAATAGGAATTTTTTAATTAATTCAAAACAGGGTCTTGGTAGGATCTTAAGATTATCCTGTGTATTTCTGGTAAATTAAAGTTTTGATGGTCTAAGCTTAAATTATGGATTTAGGCCAAATGCTATTGTGTGCCATTGTAACAGTCCTGGTTTTTGTTTGGTTTGTGTTTTTTTCTTGAAGCCAAAACTGTATTTCCTAACATATTGTATAATATAATTGGAATTTATATTCAAGCAGTTTTTGGAATTACATTGCATTTAATTCAAAAGAGGTGCAAACATATTTCTTCTTTGAGAGGAAATACTAATAAAAACTATTAACTTCAAAATTACTTGTTCATTGGCAGTAATGCAGATATTTGACACAAACCTGCAGCCCTGAGTTCTCTGAGGACAATAAATGTCAACCTGAATGTCTGACTCAAAGTTATGAGAATAATATATAGCTTGGATTAACCTTCATATAAGCAATAAACTTTTGATACATGCTTTCTGAATTTCTTCATTTGGGATATCATAGGTATATTTATATGCAAAAGCAATACAGACATTTAGATTTGTTTTACATTTGTATTATTGCCTCATTCAGAATATCACAGTAATTTTTTCTTTTCAAGTAATACTCCAGGGAAGCAACACATAATTAAAGAATGGGAAAACATTCAAAGCAATAAGCCAGTCAGCAATTGCAAAGCACATCTGACCCACTATCTTTGGTTCAGTCAATGTATGTAAAGTGCTTTAAAAATAACAAGTATAATTTAAAAGATACACTGCAATTATCTATTCTTATCATGGTGAGCAACAGTGTCGTTTCCAACTTGATTATTTTTCTTCACTTCAGAAAGCAGATTTAAACTGATGGGCTTATTTTTTCAGATGCATTCAATAAAGTGAATCCTCAGTGTATCATGAGATGCTAAGAAATTCTCACTCCCCACAAGGCTCAAATGATTAATATTGGATTAGTACTAAGAAGTGCTGAAAATTGAGCTGAGTTACTCAGAAACAGAAACCAGAAGCCAAGTGAGCTCAGGAAAACATTAATGTCAGTATCTGTAGTGTATGAGTGTTCACTGTATCAAAAACCAAATTCTTTTGTTTAATACAAATTGTATTTAAAACTCTTTTCCTGGGATCTTAGAAACAGTGGGCTAGATCCATATACAACCATATCTATCATTCCATCTATGCCAACCAGTCTCTGAGTTCCTCCGAAGTCCTTGCCTGTTTCTCTGTATAATTTGCTCATTGTCAACTTTGTGAGTGATATAAATATTTGTGAATATTTTAAAATAAACTAGCTTAGAAATCATTACTAGCTTACATTACAGGAAATGTTACACGCCAGTTTGACAAGATAACTGAAAACAAATTCCAGAAGTCTTGATTCCCGGTCACCACCCCATTCCTAGTCCTTATGAAATGTCTGAAAAACATTTTTGTAATGAAGTTAGTTACAAACCCATTACACTTACATACCTGGTTTCTTTTATTCTGTGTTTTGCTAGTGTTCTCTGCAGTGCAAGATTTAGCCTTTCAAACTGGGGAAAAAAATATGTATGTCATATGTATCTATGTCATCGATGAAAATTTAATAATGAGATAACATTTTTATATACAGAATTACTTTGCCATCCTCAGGACTAACGACATTTTTTCAAGACAGTATTGTTGTTAGAAACAGCAAGTCACTCCTGTGGTTTTGGGGTTTACTTTATGTTCATCTCTTCAGCTCCAGTACCACTGTAAATAAGCCCCTCAGCTCATGTGCACCAGCAGTTGTGTATTTTACATACAGTGATGTTCTTTAGCTCCAAGTTTTCAGATGGCAATAAAGACAGTGCTGCTAAGAAATAACTAGCACAGCTTTCTATTATTACACATCCCCCCCAGAAAACACAAAGTACCATGAATACAAAATGCAGGAAAAAATCTTTTCAGTTTAAGATACATACTCCTAACAGAAAAAGCCACTTATATTCTGCATCATGCTCAGAGCAAAACAGTTGAAAGTAAATCTTACAGCAAATAAATTTTCTTGGAATATTAATAGTTGGACTTTTTCTGGGCAATTTCCCCATTTTCAGGGCAATTTTCCGTAGTGTAAAGACAGAAATTGAAAAAAGAGACCATTTCGAATGCAGCTATAAAAGATCAGTGTAACATTGTATGCCTCAGATTGCCTCCTTTTATGTTTTCAAGACTACAGCATTTCAAGACAATGTTAGAGCCATTATTTTAAAGCAAAGGAATAATTTTGGCTGTGTTATGCCATGACCCCAAATATCCTCCAGATGAAAATCTTTTCACTGTAGATATCCTTTGTAAAAGGATTCTCTAATAAAAGACATTTTAGAGCATAATGCATATTTGCTTTAAATTACTTCAATCCCATGATTCCATATCCCTTCTGCAGTTCCTAATTGGAACAGATGCAACATTTTCCAAATACGCATATTTCAAATTGTTAGGGCCAGTAAAGCTGTCATATGTATGTAGTCTCTGATATTCAAAACCCAAACTTCCCACACAGACAGGGTCACTATATTGGCATAACAGAATTTGGCTGTGAGGCTTCCTGTGACCTGGCTTTTCTTTGGTTCTCATTCCTTGAAGAAACTAGTAGCTTTGACTGCATCTTTTACTTTTTGTATTTTCAGGAGGAAATTTTGCACAACCAAAGAAAATATCATGTGAAAGAAAGGCAATATATTCTGGAAACGTTTTCCAAGCAAAAATCTAAAGTTAATTAGATATGTATAGGCATATATATCTATGTATATATGATATACCATACCATGTATGTGAACACAACATAAATTACATCTGTGTAGAAACTGATACAGTAAGTGGAATGCCACCCAATTCATTACTTATATATGAGCAATGCTCTTTGTATTTCTGTAAAGAAAGAAGCAAATAAAACAACAACAGGCACTACTTTATATCTCAAATTTAATCAAAAAGTTGTGTGGATGCACTATGTCCTGGACTTCCATGCATAGCTCGCTGTTTCCATGAGAAGTTCATGAATCAATAGGCGTCATGATGCAGCCCCGTTTTGGAGCTTCCAGTTGGAAGGAAGATGATGTGACTCAATGATGTTTAAGTAAGGTACTGTAAAGTATCTAAGCAATGAAAAATGTTTCTAAACAAGCAAAAGCCTTTTATGGAAAACTAGGATTAGGACAATGCTTAGGGCTTGAGCCCAAACCAGCATGAGAACAGACTTGGAAAAAGTTCTAATGAATATGAGTAGAATGATTGTAAATAGCAGGAACAATAACTTTGAACTTCAGTGGTTCCTAGTGGTTCCCATGGTCATAATATCTTCACTTTGCCAAGCTTTTGTCCCAGCTGATGAACTAGCCTATCATGATTATGTAATAGGTAAATGTTTATAAATGCATACATTTATACCACTCTTTAAAGAGAAAAAAATACCCGTTATTAAAAATTCCACCAGCAACTATATACGAGAAAAGCAATACAGCAATCATGACACCCTGAAAAGGGTGCTTTGCCAGTTCATTTTTGGTTTACAAATCTTCTTCTTTATAAATTTAAAGATCAGTTTAAAGGTTTAAAGGGATGCATTCCATTGGTGTAAGTGCAGCAGAGGTAAAAAGGGGTTTTCCAAAACTTAGTTATCTAGAGGTTTACTAAATGGGTAATAGATGAAGAGCTACATAACCATATCTGCAAAGAGACTTAAAAATCTTCAGCACTTTAAGTAAGGTGCACTGAATGTCCAAGTAATGGAATTGTAATTAAATGAGTTTACAAAATTGTCCATTTAAAGTCCCAATATATGTCAGTCAGTTCCTTCAAACTTCCCACTGAATTGGAGACAAGGCCAAGAGTCGAATGTTATGGAGCTGCATTTTTCATGTTCTTTTTACAGAGATAAACCATGGTATTCATCTCCACTCAAGCAAGCCTGCACTGGACCTATTTTCAGTTAAGTTGAGCAGAGACATAAGAATATCTTTTGGTAAACATGAACAGTAATGTTTTTAAAAATAGTATGACAGGAGGTTAGCATCACAGCAGATGGAAACAGCTATTTTAATTTTTTTGTGATAATGACTAATGCACTTAGCAGTTTGGATTCAGTTAAGTGAACTGATGAGATGACCATGTAATTTACATAATTAGGTAACAAGGCAGAATTTCTATTACTATATCTCTATGTAAAAAAATGCTACAGAAATAGATGGATTTAAAAAGAACAATTAAAAAGATCAGTGAAAGGTTACAAATACAAGGCAAAAACAAGGGAAATACAGTGGAAGGAATGGTGTGTACAAAATAGATTGTGGCAAAATTATACCCAGAAAGAATGGAAGTGGATTTAAATGATGGAGAATACATAAGAATACAAACTTTGAAGTCAAAACAACTTTCTAAAGGCTTAAATCTAAAGGCAGGCATAAAATGCTTTTTTAACATTTATAATTAAATGCTATTAAAGTTTTATTATTATGAAGTATCTATTTACCTCAGGAAAGATTAGTTTGCAGATGCTTTCAGTTAGTGTATGCAGGTACACTCTACTTCTGCTCGTTTTCCTTTGTGGAAGGTTTCCTTGACCATCTTTTTCATGGACTTCTCTGCAGATGGGCAAAGCTGCTCTAGAGCTGTTTTCTGTGCAGTCCTTGTCATGTTCCTCAGTAATGTGACCTTGAGTCAGTAAGGAGAAAGGACATTCTCCTGTGATCTTCAAGTCTTTCAGTTTTGTACAGAACATACTGTACAAAGTCTCTCTCTTGAGATTAGGAGTACTTGGCTTTGTGTTTAATAGTTCTCTTCTGTTTACTAACAAGAGCAGAAGATGCCAGAATAATAAGTTGATAAGGCAACCACTGTGGAAGGTTATTGGTAGCTATAAATCACCACAGGAAAAAATTTGTGCCCCTACAAAACAAGAAAGAAAGAAAAAATTACAAACATTTATTTTCTCTTTTAAATTCCCATGATGTGCCAGTTTTATCTTAACTACATTAAAATAATGGCTTTTCGAGGAAAAGCTCAGGAAAGCATTTAATCTCACATGCCATTTTAAGCACGTAATATCTACTGACTTCAGTGCTTCAGGTAAATCAAGCTGCGTGCATGGTTAAGTTTTGTATGAATTGGTACTCAAGCGATTCAGGCAGAGGACTTGTCTTATCTGACACATATTTAGTCACATTGATGGATGAGATTTCTGAAAGACTGGAATTCCAATGAGGAAAAGAAATTATTTATTAATATCTATTAAAAACTACCTGATATGGCACAATGAAACAGATTAGTTATGAACACTTAGGTCTAAATTTACTTGATGTCCAAGATGTCCTTTACGTAATAGAGAAACATATGACTACAGTTAGTGTGTGTACTTCTCAAACAGTAAACCATCCAAGACCAAAGGTTAGAGACTCTTGTAAAAACAACTGACTGGTGACAACTCACATCTTGGGAATTTGACCACACAACTGCAGTTGCTTGGAAACACCAAGGGATTTTTATGCTTTTGAAGGCGATATTTTCCAAACACATTAAAAAAACCAGTTGCACTTTTAATTTTAATAATGGTTCAGTTTGTTATAGGGCCAAAGCCCAGCTTGAACTTAATCTGGCTACTGCTGTAAAAAATGTTTTTACAAATACATCAGCAACAAAAGGAGGGCTAAGGAGAATCTCCATCCTTTACTGGATGCAGGAGGAAACATAGTGATGAAAGATGAGGAAAAGGCTGAGGTACTTGGTGCCTTCTTCACCTCAGTCTTTCATAGCAAGAACAGTTGCCCTCAGGGTACCAAGGCCCTGTGTTGGAAGACAGAGACAGAGAGCAGAATGATGCCCCTATAAACCAGGAAAAAATGGTCAGTGACCTGCTATACAGCTTCAGACACACAAGTCCATGGGACCAGATGGGATCCACCCAAGGGTATGAAGGGAACTGGCAGAAGAGCTCACCAAATCATCTTCCATTATTTACCAGCAGTCCTACCAACTGGGGAGGTCAAAACTGATAGGAGGTTAGTTATGGTAATGTTCATCCACAAGAAGTCAGAGGGAGGATACAGCTTGACAGCCTGACTTCAGTCAGGCTGTCAGCCAAGGAAGGTCATGGAGCAGATCATCTTGAATGCCATCACACAACACATGCAGGACAACCAGGGGATCAGGCACAGCCAGCATGGGTTTAGGAAAGGCAGGTCCTGCCTGACAAGTCTGGTCTCCCTCTTTGACAAGGTGACCTGCTTAGTGGATGAAGGAAAAGGATGAAGTCTACCCAGATCCAAATAAAGCCTCTGACACCACTTCCCACAACATTCTGGAGAAACTGGCTGCTCATGGCTTGCACAAGCATACCCTTTGCTGGGCAAAGATCTGGCTGGACAGCCAGGCCCAGAGAGTGTTGGTGAATGGAGTTCCATCCAGCTGGCAGACAGTCACTAGTGGGGTTCCCCAGGGCTCAGTACTGGGGCCAGCCCTGTTTAATATCTTTATCAATGACCTGGACAAAGGGATCGTGTGCACCCTCAGTCAGTTTGCAGGCAGCACAAAGCTGGGTGGGAGTGTTAATCTGCTGCAGAGGGATCTGGACAGGATGGATCTATGCACTGAGGCAAATTACATGAGGTTCAACAAGACCAAGTGATGCTTCCTGCCCTTGGGTCACAACAGCCCCATGCAGTGCTACAGGCTGGAAGCAGTGACTGGAAAATTTCCTGGCAGAAAAGGACCAGGTGCTGGGGGTACTGGTCGACAGCCAGCTGAACATGAGCCAGTGTGTTCCCAGGTGGCCAAGAAGGCCAATGGCATCCTGGCTGGGATTAGCAATAGTGTGGCCAGCAGGACCAGGGCAGTGACTTTACCCCTGTACTGGGCACTGGTGAGGCTGCACCTCGAATCCTGTGTTCAGTTCTGGGCCCCCTATAAGAAGGACATCGAGGTGCTTGATCACGTCCAGAGAAGGGCAACAGAGCCAGTGAAGGGTCTGGGGTACAAGTTTTATGAGGAGCAGCTGGGGAAGCTGGGTGCGTTTATCCTGAAGAAAAGGAGACTCAGCGAAGACCTTACTGCTTCTACAACTGCCTGAAAGGAGGCTGTAGCAAGGTGAGGGTCAGTCTATTCTCTCAGGTAACAAGTGACAAGACGAGAAGAAACAGCCTCCAGTTTTAACAAGGGAGGTTTAGACCAGATACTAAAAAACATTTCTTCACAGAAAGGGTGCTCAAAAATTGGAACAGGCTGCCCAGGGAAGCCGTAGAATCATCATCCTTGGAGGTATTTAAAAGATGTGGCACTTAGGGACACAGTTTAGTGAAGATGATTTATTTCAGTTAGACAATCTGAAAAAGGTTCTTTCTTTCATTTTCTATTGACTGTATCTCATTGAATCAGATCCTCTCATCCTCATATAATACTCTTTAAAAATAATTCTCGAGAGCTTCTGGTGACTGTGGAAGCAGCTAAGTATCACATTTTTCTCTCTGGAAACAACAACTATTTCTTTCAAAGGCACTATGGCTTTAATAAGCCTGTGCACTACACCATTTGTTTCTGCCCCTGAGACACCCTAAGGGCATTTGGGGTCACACGGCAACTGCACCAGGGTTAAAAATAACTAATTCCCTGATACAGGTTATCAGCTGCTGCTTTTGAAACAGCTGGAATGAATGGCACAGCGGAGGAGTGCTGCAGACACAGCACAAATGGCACGGATAAAATGAGAAATAGGCAGGCGCCACTTTGATTGGACCTGCTGCTGAAAAAAATATTTGGCAGAAAAGCCCTTTTTAAAGTATGCTGTAATACTGATGGTGTCAGGCCAGGTTCTAGGGGACATCTATCATAATTAATGTCTTATTTTAAGAATCAATAAACACAATGCTAAGAACAAGAGGCTGAAGAACGTTTACATAACATTTTATATTTCTGATTCCAGTTTTTACACAGAAACTCATTTGTTTCTGCTGCATGGACATCAGTATTAATAAGAATATGCTTCATTTTTTATTGCTGAATAACACTGTGTAGCAAATAAGGCAGTGAAAAATTTAAAGCAAGACCTATACTCCAAATATATAAATATACATAATACTTTATGCTGTAAGCGTTTTTATATATATATATATATGTATAGATATTTTTATTTAGAAGCCATTACATACCCAATATTATTATACTAAGAAAGAAAAGCAGAAAAGAACCGTATTTTCTGTAGTTGGACTGATCTTTGTTCTGAAGTAAACATACATATATAGATGCACCATTGTCAAAGTTAAACGAAATTATGACTCTGATGGATCTTACATATATATTCACATGCTTTGCTGAATTTCGGCCTTAAATTTCAAGATAAACTTTGAATTTATAAAACAACTACTAAAACTTAAGTCCAGTATATCAGCACTTTGAAAGGAAAAAAAACCCTCTGAAATATATCTTTGTGAAAAAATGTAGAATTAAACATTTAAAACATCTCCCAGGGAACACAGCACTGCAATTGTATGTGCTACTATTTAAATAGTCTTAAAAAAAAGTTTCTCAGTAAAGAATGTAAGAGTGAACTAATGACTAAATTAGATAACATGTATTTACTGCATTTGCACTAACCCAAGAACAAAGAAAGTGAATGACCTTTAGCAGTTACCAGTGGTTTTCATGCGTTTTCTGTTTCTTTGGTTGTTTTTTTCCTGCTGATGAAATTATTTCTCTGTTTTTAGAAAACAATAATCTGGAACTATTTGGGGTTCACTTCCATGCTAGCATATTGTATTTTAATTAAATTACATTTATTGTGATAGGAAAAATATCCAGGCAAGTAGAATCAGTTCTGCAAAGGAAGTGATGCCATTGTTTTACACCTGAAAAGTCTCTAGAAGCTGCCAAGTGGGAAGAAGAGGTCCCAGAAAATGGTTATGGGACAAGACTTTTTCAGGGGCAAAATGGGCACTGATGTGAAGATCCCCGAGCCAACAAAGCTGCTGGACATACAGCTACTGCATCTGCAGCTTCCTTTTGTGATACCATCCTTTGTGCTGCAGGACACCTACATTCAGCCTCTTCCTGCCCTGGTGGGGACTGGAATCTTTGCCCTTGATCCGAACATGACCTTGGGCTCCTGCCAGTTGCTATTCATGAACACGTTATCATTGATTTGCAAGAACATGGATATCCTTATTTCTAGCAATAATACTGTTGTACAAAACCAATATCAGATCTTTAAAGTCCAAATAATGAAGACACAGCTCCTAAAGAAAGTTTTCTGAAGAACGATTTTCTAAGAATCCTGAAGTTCTTGTTTTCCCAGAAACAAACTATATGGTTCTTTGGTAACAGACATCCCAGTTCAAAACATTTATCAATTTAACAGGTATAACATTTTTCAAGCAGTGGTCAGTTCAAAACTCTTCCTGACCTCTGCAATGACAAAACCTCCTAAATCACATCTTTAAATTAACAAAGTGAAAAACCTAAGTCCATGACACTTCAGAGGATTCAAATACTGAAAAAAAATGCACTCTGTGCATACACTAGGTCTTCCTTTATTAAAATATCAAGTTTGCATCTGGTATCCTAAGTGCATCTTGCACTTTAAGTAATATTCAGAAAAAAAGTCTACTGTGTTATACAAAAATCTGTCTCACTCAGATGCTAATTAGACAGTGGTGTTAAAGGTCTGACAGGAGAAAGATAATGAATCCCCAGTGTAGAGACTACAGAAAGAATTTCAGCAGTATAATGGACCTTAAAATGGTATGAGAAAGATCATATCACACATCACAGGTTAAGTCAAACATCTGCAGATGTGTTTCAGAAATGAGGAACACCAGCCCTCCCAGTGTTCACCATGTCTTTAGACATTTTCTGACCATTAAAAAAAAAAGAAACATGAAAAAAGTTTCTGGTTTTAATTTCTCTCCAAACATGGTTCGAGAGAGCTCATCCCAGGGGAGCAGCAGTGAATGTTTAATGTGAATTCTCCATCTCTGCCGTATTAATTGATGTCATAGTTACCTTGGGAAACAAATTGAAAATTAAAATTAAATAATCTGCTGTGAGATCAAACTACAAGCAACCAATTTATTTAGTGTCTGACTGAATGCAACATGGCACTGTGCCACTCAGAAAAATGAAGATGACTTTACACAGTATAGTCATAGCTGCAGTATAACTTAACAGTGCTTAAAATGCTTTGTACAAACATTTCATTCTAAGTTTACATCTATACTTGTCTCACAGTCAAAGTGCATTCCTGTATGTTTATTTGTATTAGCTGCTTCTGAATATTTCCTTTATTACAACATTTCCTCACACTGTCGTGCAATACAGATCAATGAATCAATCATACAGTACAACCCCTAATATTAACACAGCCATTTATAAAAATTAAGCAATACCACTTGTCAACAGTAGCTAAAGGTAGTTTATAATCTTAATTTATGGACATGGCACAAAAATTAGAAGCAACATTAAATACTTTTCTCTTATGACAAGCAGAGTCCGTCACTCAGAGTAAGACAGAATATGGTAAGATGACATGTCTTTTTTTTATTTTAAATCATACATATCACTTTGTTAGGTGAACTTCTGCATGTTGAGCAAGAATTTAAAAAAAAATTAGTTTTTTTTCAGCAGTCAAAAGATACGGCTGACTGAATCTAACTTTCTCTAGTACAAGAGTGATTGCAGCATTTGCAGGAGTGGTGTGGAAGCCTTTGCCTCCACAGAAGCAGCTAACTTCTGCCTTCACATAAGAAAGAGGCTTGTTATTCCCACGCAGCTCTAATCTCTGTGGGATTCAGAAATCACTGCCTTTTGCCCCTTGCCAATCAGTGCCTCTGCAGAGAGCAAGGCAGGAACTGTTCCTTCTATGCACGGGCAAAACACAACCCGCTTCTAGTGAGACAGGTTAGGACCCAGCACCCACCCTATCAGTAGCAGCTCGTTTCTGTTTCAGCTGCTCTGCCTATCAGCTGACAAACACAGCTAAAATAACTAAATCTTATAGTTTTTCCTTAATAATATGAAGTACAATATCTGCATCTTATTTTTTCTACTTCAAGTGCTGTGGGTAGCAACAAAATCAAAGACCTGGTGATTGGTCTGTTTCCAAGGATCTTAAGGAGGTTTCTAAAATACTAAGAGTAAACACCTCAAGTTCACATCAATATATAAGCTCATATTTTAAGAATTCAAGTAAGTATTTATTAGTCTTATTAAATCCTGTACAAATAAGTTAACCTTTCATTGGTTGCTTCATTGTTAGTTTAAACATGTCCTGAGTACACACACCTTCAAATTTGTTTGGATATTGCAAAGCCAAGGAGCTGAGGTCTAGAAATTGCCTAATATATGTAACCATTCAATCCTAAATCATTACAACCCTTGTGTAGACACAGGCTTTACTTTTTCTACAAAGCAGTACTTTTCTTTCCTGAAAGATTCTAGGTTTTTTCACAGTACATATTTTTGCTACCTGAGCAAAGGCAATAACTGATAAAAAAAGTTGTTATCCTCTCTATAGACCAGGATAAGACATGATATTGAACAGTGGACTTCACAATAATTTCTGGTGCCCAAGAAATTACTAGATTCATAAATCTGAAATTCCACTCCAGCTCCCAAAAGGAGTATGATTTGCCAAGCATTAACTTTTCTGCTTGTTCACCCAAAATTTCTACCTTTCTTTCAAGTCAGTCGTGGTTCTGATTTGTCTTTACCCCAGAACCCTTAAGAGTAGTCTATTACCATTTTTTATCCAATTGCCATTGTGTGCTGTGCAAGCCCAGTTCCAGTGTTCTCACCACCAGACAGAGCTCCGTTTAGGGCTATTTCTAATACAAGTAGAGTCAGTATTTTTCTGTAAGTCACAGCATACTTTTGATAATAAGGAAATACCACAGCACACTACAGAAATTACTGAATTAGTGGAATTCCTGTGATTACCATACAAAGTAAAAGATAGTAAAGCAGCTATGATAAAATAATACAAATCACACCAATCAATCATTGTTTTAACAGTCCAGACATTTTAGTAAATCCAAATTCAGTGTTGTAACTCATCCCAGTGACTGTCCCATATGACTATACGACTGCTTAGGGCAAGCTAAAAATCTACACCTTGTTTAAAAGAAATCTCTCTCCCCACATAATGTGGAATTTCCTCACCTTTCTGTCTTTTTTTTTCTGTATAAAGTGTTTTAAGAAGCAGAGAAACACAATCAAGTGTTTCCTCTGTGCTCCAACTTGAATAGATTGTGATCTGCAACATTAGACAGCTACCAAGCCAGGAGGTGAAAAAAATAACTACCTTCGTTTTCTGAGAAAAAAGAAATTATCTACTTTTCTGTCTTGTCATCTATCTTGAAAATAAGTTTCACAGAACACATGTCAACTTCAAAACTACTAATATCTCTTATTTTAAGGTCATGAGACAGACATTTCTGCTGCTTTAAAATATTAGCATTTGTGTAATAACACCAAACACTGTATCTTAACATTGAAACTAATGTTCTTGAAAATCCTCACGTTAAAGTATCACTGAATTTCTTATATTGGTTTTGTAACTGACTCATTTCCCCGTAATGGTCTGAACCAAGTCCCTGGATCCAAATATACCCCTGGGAGAAGCCCAGACTCCAGATGTGAAAGTTATATTGCAGCCACATCTCTGGTTTCAATTAAAAGTGCAGGGGGAACCTTAATTACTACACCCATGTTTTGGCATGTAGCTAAAGGGAGGACCGATTCCCAAATGTTGCTGATAAAATGCATATTTGCCATTTTAAGTATCACATTAAGTACTTTCGTAGGGTAAATATTTTCCTATGCTAGGACCAAATAACAGGGAGGCATGCTGAGAAGACAGCGTGGGAAAAATACTCTCTTCCTGTGAGTCAAAACCTCTCTGTGAAAGCACCCCCCAGCAAGCCCAGCAGGCAGGCTCACAGCACCTGATCCTCTGCTCCCTGCGTCACACGCTCAGGATGAAGTGGCAGCCCTGGGCTGCGGCACATCCGTGCCCCCTCACCCCTGGCCCACAGCAGGGCTGGACCCCCAGCTAAGCGACATCCAATGGAAGCACTGAGAGCCGTGGCCTCCTTACACTGCAGGAGCTCCGCAGCTGCACTGCTCATGGCCACTTTTCCCGAGGCACAGATAAAGACGCTTCATGAACACTAGAAACCACCTGCTGTATGTAACCACAACGCATTATTCAAGTTTTGGGCTTCGGATCCGAGTTTTTTTGAGAAATCCTGATGCTAAGCTGACATACTTGATGAGACCTCGAATGATCCGGGTGCCCAGATGAGGAAGCAATTGAAGTAGAGGAGCTGCTGCAGTGAGGACAAGCAATCCAAAGCATCTGGAAATTATTCCTACACTTTAAAGGAATATATTTTTAAATATAGCATAACTTGCACTTGCAGTCTCTGAAAGTACAATATTTTCATAAAACTTGTAAGAGAAAAGCTAAGAAAAATAAATTTATGTCTTCTTTTCAAGAATTAAAACTTGTCCTGAGGACATGTAGAGCTTGTGACAGTCATCAGGAGTTAAATGTAAAGATCAAAGTGCTGCCCATAGCCAATGGAATTTAATTAGAATCCACAAAAGGAGAAGCACTGTGGGTCTAGAACATGAAGTCATTGTTAATTGTTGTGCTTACTGATTCCTTCCAAATACCTACTCACAGCTCAGTCTCTCAAACTTAGCAATGCATAGCACTTCACACATTTAACTGGACCTTGAAATTTAAATGTCTGCAAAATCTGATTTTTATTTATTTCATAGATCAAAAATGCTTTTTAGGAGCAAATAAAGTAAAAAAATAATGGTAATTATTTTGTGATAAAAGTGCAATCTAGTAACCTTTTATCCCATACCATTAGTGAAATCTTTAGCTAGTATTCATGACTTAGCCAGGATTGCTGCATCTTTTTTTTAATAAATGAAACAATAAACTGTTTAAAAACTCCAAATTTCTAATGCATGAAGTAACTTCTCATTTGAGCGCCATGGTCTGGATAAACAGTGAAGCATCTTTCAGAGATGATAAAAAATTTCCCCTACTTCTTGAAAGACACTTCTCTTGCTGAGATTTATACCTGCATGTATTGATCTTGCTGAAGTTGATGTAACTGTTTACGCAACTGATACATAGATTTGCATAAATATTATTTTTCCAAATATACTGAAGCATTGAAGAATAATATAAAACATTGATTCTAGTGTCTAATGACAGTGCATATTGTTAAATATTCCCTTTGTGTTCACAGCTTTAAATTATAATGAACAGCAAGTTTTATAAATAAAAGTACCAGAAGTATTATAAATAAAAGTACTAAAAAAAGTTTCCGTGAACTCCATAGATCTTAGAGAACTGTCTGAAAACTAGGTCTGTAGAAAGAAAAGTGTTTCATTAGCAGATTTCAGTTGCAGAGTTTTCTGACTGGATATTTGCCACCTGTCACTTCTGTTTACAATGTCTACAAAATCATTTTCACACTGAAAATCACTGACAACTACCTTTCATATTTATTCATAGCTAAGCACTCATGCCAACTCCCGTTGAAGTCACTAGCAGGTTTCTATTGGATATAGCAGGAATAGGATTAAACCTAAAAGGTCTGTGACTGCTCTCACTGAAATACTGATTTGCATGTTTTCTTAGTTTTGAACCAAAACATGACCTTGGTTTTTTAATTTGCATGTTTTCTTATTTTTGAACCAAATTCGACCTTGGCTTATTAATGTTGGGTTTTTGCAGCTAAGTGTGCAGATGCGATAATCACAGAGCTGAGGTCATTTGAGATTACAGAAAGGTTAAAAACTATGCATGGGAAGGTAGTAACAGGAACTTCTAATTAGCAAAAATGGTTTGTCCTGCAGTATTGAGGTCATGTCCTTGTACTTTTTCTGAAAAAACATATTGATTGAAGATGTGTAATCAACCCGAATAGACGGATGAAGGGGTGTTTTCACAGCCATCATACAGATACTGATTCTGCTTTAGGTATATCCCATGGCAGAAAAAAACAGCTCTGAAGAAGCAGAGAAATCAGTTACTTTCCCAATTGTTCTCTTCCATGGTATTTGCAGGGCAGGACCAGAAAGCACCTTTCTTTTTTGATTAAATGCCTACAGATGCTTTCTGCTACAAAACATGTTTTAAAATAATTGGAATTGCTGATTTAGCCCATGTGCACTGTAAATTAGCACCTTCCTTTTTTATTTCACTGATTGGCCTGTCATTCTGCACACAATGGTACAGGCAGAAATAGTTATTCATAGCCCATCTCTTTCAAAATCTGCTCTTCTAAAAAAGATTTGAGTACACAAAAGCAGTGCATCTTACCCTTGAAAATATTATCAGCACATCCTGTGAGACTGAATGCTCTAGGAATACCTTACAATACCACTTTGAGTATATTGTTTAGTATATTGAGTATATTGTCTAATAGTCTTTCGCAAAATACAGCAGATACGAATTTAAAGCAGAGAAAACTAGGTAAATAAGTGATTTTGTATTGTCTTTAAAAACACAGGCTTCTTTTTTCACTAAAATGATGAAGCTAAGTAAAGATAAGAGCTTCTGTGAAATACTGAGCTTGCACATGTGGTATTAAGAGAAATTAATCTTGTTAATCACAACAAATAATCACTTAATGACTAACATTAGCCTGCTGTTAGTGTATACCATGTCTGTAACAAAACTAAAGATTAAATAAATCCAGAAGCAGATTTTGGCTTCCTGTTGAATGTTCAATCTGTGATGCTTGTTATTGTCTCCAGTGCAATTGCTGAAGTTATCACAGCTACTGATCTTTCAAATCCTTCCGTTCCATTTATTCAACTCTTCTTTTAAGCCGCATGTGAAAGAAATCAAATTGCACAGAGTGTTTTTCACATTACTTTTGCACAGGAAAAGTCAGCACATGCAAATGAGAGCAGCAGGGAGAAGGAATGCAAAATTAACTCAGAGACAACTGCCATGTTCACCACATATTCTGTAATAACTTCCCCTTGGCCCTGGCGGCAGTTTGATGTAAAGAGTGAGGTGAAAATGTGGCCATGTGGAAAAGTAAGCTGAAAATACTTATGGGATATTCAGCTCTGACATATCTAAATTACAGCAGGTTATCGAGATGTAGAAATGTAAGCTCCTTTATAAAGAAACTTCTCAAATCATTAAAATATAGCTTCTTGTTTTAATAATAGACGCAGTGAAAATCAGAGGATCATTGAGGTATTGATCATGATGCAAAAGAAAATAAATGATACATAATGCTACTTTTCCAAACCTTCACTAGTGATAACAAAAAAAAGATACATCCTTATAGCTAAAACACATCAAATAGTACAAGCCTTGGTCAGTGCTGCTCCTGCAGTTATAACAGATACATTTAGAAAGATTTAGCATGTTTCAAGCCATGTATTACACCGATTCAAATACATTAGCTGTTGAATTGCAGCTTCTTGTAGTAATATCAATGCTGAATATTCAAATCCCACAAAAATAATGTCATCCAGCATTTTGAAACTCTTGTTTCAGTTTTGGATATTTTTGTGCCATAGTGCTGGTTACAGACTGGCACAGAAATAGATGCTTAGGTTGCAATGCTTGCCAATTCCACTGAAATTCACCGATTTCTGTGATGGGTATTTCAGATGAACTGAGACTAAACAGATTAAGAGATACAGAGGAGTGGAAATCCAAGAAAAGGTTAACAAAGAACAGTGCAGAAACTTTGAGCAGATGTATCAATCGCCAGCCTCTAATTTGAGGTACAAATTCAAGGTTTAACTATTGAGGCAAATTAAATGTATTTTAACCGTAAGGATTCTTCTGCTGCTTTTCTGTGACCTTTGTGTGCAAGTTCTCCGGGTCTTTCTCTCATTGGGTAAATACAGATATGGTGCATTGCATGAACCACAGGGTAATCCTCCTGGAGTTATTCTAGGCAGGGTACCTAGAATTACCCAGGTTTCTTCATTTCACAATCTATATAACTGCATTAGCTGCAACAATGTTAACATCACAATATTCTTACCGAACTCTGAAAGATCAAAGCTTGTCTCCATTTCTCAGATTGCAGTTTTTCTTTTTTTTTCCCCTAATTTATTTTGCAGTATGTGATGTTCTTTATTACGTGAGCGATAAAACAAAGGGAGATACAGACAGAATAAAGGATCAAGGAGTTAAAAACAGAAGAAAACCGATAGCAGAACATGAGGATCAAAAAATCCATAAGAAATAAGGAAAACATGGGCAGTAGAGCAAAACCATTTGTAATGGAACAGACAGTTCTCTTACTGATAAAGTGCTTTTCCTCTGCTGCAAATCCACTGAAGTTTAGTAGGTTCTTAGGCAAATAATTTTTCTGTAATCTGTCAGTATAGCCTACAGAACATGTTGACATGCTAATTTCATGGAGCTTTCCAGCAGTATTTTAGATTTTAGGAGACGTTTTTGTTTGCTGCTTTTGTGTTTCAACCAACTCTGCTGGTTACATATTATTCTCTGTCTCACAATTAAAGAAGGATACATATTTATTACCTTGATTTGGCCATCAAGATTCAATTTCTAGTTTCACTGGTTTGCTGCACTAGCATCTCTTGGGGGGCTGGAAATGACATACCTTGTTTTGCAGCATTGTTTAATGAGGCTGCCCTGTGTTAATATAGAAGTAAAAACTCCCTAAACTTGGACATTTCCTATGTTATTTTCTAGTATTTTGTTTTGAAAGGCATTGATTTGTAACATAAAGGCCAGATGTCCATTGTTACTGATTTAAGGTTTCGTTTCCTAATTTTACATTTTCTTTTTTAAAGATGTTTCACTTGTGTTTTATAGTATGTCTATAAGGAACCTCTTTTCTCTCTCCATCAGGCCTTCTGAAATACCAGTTAGTGCTGCACATGTATCGGAGATTCCAGGATAGAAGCACTACTTACCTGGCTGCCTTGAATGCCCTGACCTGCATTCCAGTGAGGCAGCATGGAAGTGCACTGGTGTCAGCAATCACCAATAACCACAAGCCAGACCTTCCTCCCACTCTGTCACCACAGAAGGTAAGGAAGTGTAAGGGCACACAGTTCTTAATTCAAGGTGTGGCAATTTATGCTTCACTGCTGGGAGTGAAGGCAATTATGCTTCACTTTGGGCTTCAGTCCTCAGGCAAAATGAGCACAGAACACAGCTTCAGAATCTTGGTCTGGAGGAGCTCCCAAATGGGAGTAACAGCCAAAGAAACGTAGCAACAGAGTCATCTCAGATTTACTTTGTTGAGAATCCAAACTAAAATCAAATGTAATTGATAAACATCTTTGTCTCAACACTTCAGCTACCCAGAGACCTAAGGCTCACTTTAAGAGTAGTGGCTGTCCCACACCAAAGGTTCTTTAAGTACAACTTCCCACCACAATGTTAATGAATAACTACTCTGTATGTGCTGTTTCCTAAATCTGTAAAATGGAAATTCACCACTGAACACCTGTTTTCTTTCAGTATGTTAAGAAACTACATTAATTTCAAAAAATGGAGCCTTATAACAGGATGTCTCCAACTTGCTGTGTTGCATACTGGTGCTGTGAATAGTAGCTCCAAGCCAGCAAAGAAAACAGTTCAGCTGTTTCAGAGGTGAAAGAGCAGAGCATCTGGACAGTGAACTGTGGCAGAAAACCTAAAACCGAACCAAAATAAAATTTCAGCCAAAGCAAGTGCATACATACTCAGAAGAGTACTTCAAATAGGTTTTGATGTTATTTGAATACAATCCTGAAGAAATATGCTCCTTTGATCGGAAAGTTAAAAGCATTGTTCACTGGGCCCCTGAAAAAATAAATCATGTAACAAATAATAGGTTCCACCTCTGTATTTGTTGATGTGCACAGAAAGAGGATGCTACACAGCAAGTTCCCCCTTTGCCGAGGGAGTAAAGGTTGAGAAGCCATGAGAACAGCTGGGGCAGAGGGAGGGAATGAGATGCACGAGTTCCTAGAGGATGTAAACCAGAGACCTAAGTTTAAGGATAAAGAGAGGCAGTATCTCCTTCACACAGAATTTCCTGCCAAGATGAAGACAATATTTTTTAAGCATTTTGGCATTCTAGAGCATTCTGAAGCACCACCAATCTTGCCAAGTGTGCACTCTCAACAGGTAAAAACAAAACGGGGAGGAAAGAAAGTCTGCTGCACTGTGTATAGTCTTCCTTTATATGGGGTCAGAAATATTTGACATTTCTGCTTACGGTTTAGGTGATGTGGAAAACACAAAACATTCATTTTAAATACTTGTACCTGACAAGCTTTAATGATACACAAGCACTTACTTTACAAGTATCTTGTGACAATGGAGAAATTACGTTCTCACAGTATCACAAGTATCTTCGCAGCATTATCATGTTGTAAACCTTTGCTCTGGGTTTTCAACTCTGTTTATAACAGGCATCTAAATCCCACGATGCCCACACTATGTTAAACTGACATTAGGATTGCATTCCTAAGTAATGCAGCTTTGCTAAAAGACAGAGTGCCAAACCTAAGTTTAAAGATCTGAATGCATTTATTAATATTTTACTAAAGATTATGAGTGTTTTCCATTACTGTAGTGTAACAGCTGGGAAAGAAAACACTGAGTATTTGTTATAGAAACCCATATAACTGACTTTTTGGGCATATTTATTCCAGCATTAAATAGATCAGCCATTTACAATACACTAACTTACAACAATGGCAATAAAATCTAACTACTTTTTTAAAACACATTAACCTCATTAGATGCTTTTCTGTCACTACCACTCTCTCATTTCAGTTTCTTATCTTATTTTTCCTTATACCAAATTACTGCTAACAAAATTCTGCCCACAACTTGGGCAGGGATAGACTTCTGTTTTAGTTTTTGCTATGGGTAAATCATTACCCTGTATCCTATCAGCAGTCCTTGCTCTTCACCACTTCAAAGACTGTTTGAAAAGATATTTTTTCCTTTTAATTCCCCTCTATCTTTTGAACCTATTTTTGCTTAGAACTTACTATTACTTAGAACTGCAAATAATTTTCAAAGAGAAACTCAAAGGAAGATATCATGAAACCACATTTCATATATTAAGCAACCATTAAAGGCAGTTTTTACTGGCATTTCTGAGTGCCAGTCTCTAATCTGCTACGAGAATAGTCAGTGTCATGATGCCCACCTCTATCTCATGCATGGTATAGCTGCACACTTCAAACTGTGACTAGCCATGCCTCCGTTGCTTCTAAAATTTACTACTGTTATGGTCAATGACTTTTTCCACATACAGCTGGCTATTGTGCTGCATCTCCCACAGATCTGGAGCATGTGACATACAGGGTAAGTGTGAACCTGACCAAAGCTGATACTAATTTTCAGATCAGCTGCAGATTTTCAGTGTCACACTACATATGTGGCCTCTGCCCCGTGAGCACATCAAAAGGTTTTGCAATCTGTGCCCAACTTGAAACTGGTCTCCTCTGTGTTATTTCATTGCCACTGCACAACCCAATGTTTTTGTCTGCAAAGGGAAATATTTCATTACCTTCTAACATTCATGAAGGTGTCACTATTTAGTCAGCAAGACCACAGTGTGTGAAAATTCTTAGAGAACTTCTGCTTACACTTATATACTGGTATTTAAGCGTCTGTGATTCATCCTTGGGCAGGTTGCTTAGCTGAGAAATAGTGCCACTGATACCCTGCATTCTTTCTATTGCTGTTGATAGGCCTATTACTTGCTTGTTTTAACCCAGAAGGCTCCAATTAAGAGCAGGGCCATACAGAAATATACAGCAAGAGATGATGTCTGACCTGAAGAGTTTGCCCTCTGAATGGCTAAGACAGAAAAATGGGATATGAAAAGGACATAACAATACCTCCTTTATAAGTGGGGAAACAAGGCATGCTGGAGAGCACAAAAGAAAGACTGCAGCCGAGCTAAGAAGTGAATCCAGATGTCTCAGCACAAGTTAAGAGATTGCACAAGTTTGTTGGGCAGTTTATTAGATCTGAGTGATTTAGAAAAGTCGTGTTTGACCTTATAAAAATGGGCAGCCAGATTTTAGAAACAAAAATGGGATGAAAAAACTTTACACAACTAAAATTCTAATAGATTTTGCAGACAAGATTCATAAAAGGGTGCAGATGCTATATATACGAGCAGAACAAGGAAGGTATCCTCACACTAAATCTTCATGGCCAACACACAGCAGGTTTAACGTCATTCTGTTATTTCTGAAGGCTTCATAACTCCTTAAAGGAAATGAATTTGCCCTTGGCTGGTTTTTAATATCGTGCAACTTGTTTGGGAACCTTTAACTGTATCAAAATAAGCATTTAATTCAATCTATAATTAATTGTAATTATTTCTGTCAAGACTTCCTGAAGTTTTGGAGAAAAAAAATCAGTTCCCCATTGGCCAAAAGCCTTGCTAAGTTACTTAAGCCACAAGACTGCCTCCCTTCATGCCATTCTTCCCATGGGGAAATTCTAAAATCCTACCTGTAAATATGCCTTGTGAGTTCTATGGACTAATGGCTCTATTTTCACTAAAATTTCAACAATTTCAGTCCGCCAAAGATTTTTCTCATCATGAAGGCAAATGGTTTTCCACTTTCAGCTTGCCAGTGCAAAGACGCAAGAGACAACTACGAAGACAATTTTGGCAAAAACAAAAAAAAAGGAAATGTAAAGTTAGATTGATACACACTTTCTCTAAAGACATGGAAATTTTGCCATTTTTAGCAGTTCTATTTAAAACAGGAACTGCAATGAGTATTTTAGGCTCCTGGATGCCTGCAGTCAGGGCTAGGGAGAAACACAGCTATTCATGTAAGCAGATGCCCCTCCCTATTAACCAGAAGGTAGCACCTGAGTATATTGTCATGTGTTTTCAAATCATAAAAATAATTATGAGCTAATGTAAAATCCCAATTTTTCCACGTAACAAACTAGAAATACTGCTGAGGTGTTCCTCTGTTGTATTCAGGCTTTTACTAATGCTCATTTGTGTGTGAAGAGTTTCTGTATTTGCCGAGGAGGGTAATCAGCTTTCCCTGAACAATTTTTGTCAGTCTGCATCTGTATCAAGTGCCAAGTGAAATGCAAGGTTAAAATGAATTTAAACACGTTTACCTTGGTCAGCATTAGAAAGGCAGTCATCGCTACACAACACACCTCTGTCTAATATACTATTGAGAAACTTGTTTCTGTGCTATTATTCATTGAAAGTGGCAAGTTTAGCAGCAACTACTGTACGTGGCATCACAGAAACCATAAGTTTTACTGCACGCTCTGGAATCAGTGACATTCTAGAATCACACCAGGAGGATTCCCAAAAAATACATTTTCCCCAAAAGCGTGATACATTTTTGTTCTGAATAACTCAGAACTGAGCTGAGGAAGACATTCCTTTCATAAATGTGTGTTTCTTTCAATTTCCATTTGTGGAGGGGAAAATAAACAAAGAATTTTAGCACATTGCCTTCTGACAAGAAATTTTTACATTATTCACAGGGAAGCAATTGGATGACTTGCATGGGATATTCCCTGCAGTTCTCTAATACAAATAGCTGTCTAAGGGCTAGATTCCACAATGCTTGATAACATCTTTGGAAGTGGTTCCAGTCTCCTCCACGATGATACACACATCCTGTTTCTAGATTACGACCACGCAATTAAAGCTCTCTTCCTGAGCCACTGTATGGCTGACCTATTTTCCATATGGACTTAGCTGAAACAATCAATGGGCATAGCCATGCGTGAAGTGCAAGGCATAGCCAAACCATCCCAAGGGAAGGTTCCAGACAGCTCTGTGTCCCACAGCGCCATGCAGGGATGCAAGTCTCCAGGCATCTTTCCCCTTGTCTTAGGGCAGAGGAAAAGTGGCCTTGTCACTCAAGCAGCGACAGCACAGCATTCTGTCCACAGGCAGGTATATATGCATAGGAAGCACAGACAGGGGCTCTCATGAAAGAAATACCCTCTCAGAAATACCCCATAAGGCCACAGCTTGGTTATCATCCGGGCTTAGTGCGCGCCCTGCAAGGAATTACCCTCCTGCAGCTGACTTGCATGAGGGGGCTCGTTTGAATGCTTCTGCTAGCAGGGCACCATTCTCTTGGAACAGCTACTTCGAGTGTCAATAGTGAATATGCAAGAAGAAAATCAATTCACAAATTGACTTTTAAGTAAAACAAAGGAACTAATTTAAAGAGTCAGAACAGTAAAATCAAGAATAATGTGTCCCACAATACTGCCAAGTTCAAGTAGCTGGGAGGGTGCTTAAAAGTAGCAGTGAAGGTTTGAACCATGGAAGGGGGCATGTGAATCAAATGAGAATGTCAGTTAAAATATAATTAAATCTCAATTAAACCTGAAAGCACTAATATTCTTAGCAAGGGCATTTATTCCACTTAACAAAACTATCATGTAATAGGAAATATGAACGAAAATCAAGTGGAAGTGAATATCACAAAATACTATGCTCTCATAGGATGGGATTCTCTCAAAGACTGAAGGCCTGTGGAAGCCCTAAAGCTCAGAGAGGTGCTCGGGGTCTGAGTCAGTGAACAGGACTTGGTGAGGTCTCTCTGGGGTGAAGTAAAATTAATCTGCAGGGATCGTATTTGCTCAGGCTTAGGTCGTGAAGCAGCAGAACAACTGAGAGCGGTGAAACATGGACTAAAGGAGTAGATGTCAGCTTGCTCTAAACACCACATCTACAAAAATAAATATCCTGTGTGGTGAGCCACTTCCTAGCACTGACCTACAACTGCCATCACCCAAGCAGGACAACCGAAAAAATGGAAGAACAGCATATTACCAAATGAGCTGCAGTCAATACCTATGGTACAAGTAAAAGGCTTAATTAGAGATATTAACATGTTTTTTTTCAATTGTCTCAATGCAGGTGAATCTATAAACAAAAACCTTATTAAAAAATCTGCTGTTTATAGCAAATTTTGCTCCCTTTATTGAAAAAAAAATTTGTTATTTACACCATAGCTAGAAGCCTTAGTCATTTTAAGCACATGCTTAAATCCTGTTGTAATTTCAAAATTAAATAAGATACTAACATTCTGCCCTGAACAGTGTTGCTTTCTTGAACAAAACCCTATGCCCTGAACTGACTTAAAAATATAGTATGTTTAACGATAAACTTGAATCTCTACTTGTCATACAACTATTCATGCAAGACATGCTGAATATACATCATACATACAGCCATCCAATATACATATATCATACAGCCATATCTCAAATGGTGAAGAGATGCTAGAAAGAATAGTCAAAGTAATGTCAAATATGAGATTTGGCCTAATTTAATTTCAAATGCTAAAAATCTTAATTGCAAGGTAAACGTCTACATAAATGCAGTAAATTTTAAAAGACATGTAGACAAGAAAAGGTCTTTAAAAAGTAAATAGTACAAAATGTGCAAGGAATTCCAGCAAAGGAACTCTAATGGCAGCTCTCCAATGGTTCAAACTTCATTTGCTAATAAAATGTGCAAGCTGAAACATAATGATTACAACATTACAACAAAATACTTTAAATCGTGTCCTGTAGTTTCCAAAAACTCTTTTAAAATATTTCTTTCTATCTATACAGAACTTTTCTTTAATTAATAAGTTTTTATAAAGAAAAATTAAAACCTGTTGCTAGTCTGCAAAGTAGATACAAAGTACAGCCAGTACCTCCTAACACATATTTCCTTGTCCGATAATTTAGAACGTTGCATATGCTTGCTTAGATTACTGAGGTGCTTGATTTTTAATTTTTGGGGATTTTTTTTAAAAGTACGATAAAATTTACAGTATTTTTTGTCGAACAAGTCATTCCAGTTAAAAGGATAATAGCTGTATTTGCTAGAAACTCTATCTTGGCTTCTTAGATTGCTTATTTTGAGTCTTGGTTGGTTTTTTTTTTAGAATTTTAAACAGATGGCATTCATACTCATAATAACAGTGATATTTTATCTTCTATGGCATGACATAACCAGGTTTTCACTGCTACTGATATCTGGCATATTAGATTTTATAATCAACTCTTACTTATGTTTTCATTTCACTATGGGATCTGTTTTCAAACAGACTGTCACAGAAGGCTAAGGACAGATTTTTTAAAGAAAGCATTAATCGCAATTAGACAAATATACACAACCTTAGTACTTACTTTCATGGACACTACCTTTGACTTCTCATTTTTAGTGTTTCATCAAAAACTTGATTAATTTGAGTACTCAGCAAGTGAACCAGTCGGCGAGAGGAAGGTGAGACCTTGGTGAGACATTTTATTGATGTCCAAAAAAGGGTAAAAAAACCACTGTAGAACTAAATTCCTTACCTTCTCCTCCAATGTTTGCCTCATGATCTTGCATTGTCATGACTCATAATAGCTGCAAGCTACATATTTCCACAGGAAAAGAAGTACAACCAGGAAACCTCAATATGTGCTTTCCTTCTTTCTCCTTCCATACTTTTCCTGCCTGCTTTGGATCAGCACAGCACGATTTCAGCAATTTTTTTTTTTTTTTTTTTTTTTTTGTATGGGGGCNNNNTTTTTTTTTTTTTTTGAGAATGGGGAGAACGAAGTTTTTATATCACTGCTACAGGACTCCTCGTGCTTCCTTACAATCACCTGGTTCATTTAAGGTTCTTGCTACTGGCAAAGTGAAGAGAACAGTCATCGGAACGTATGGCCATATGTAGCACCCCGGAGCAACACAATCCAAGCAAGAAACTTCTCTACAATTCTCTTCCCTACAAAGAGAACATTTGTAACACATTTGCACACATTCTCCGGATGCCTGAATTGCTTATTTTCTCTGATTAATTATGTAAAATAGTCTGTTACAGGAATCACTTCCCAGTACAGGCTGTCACCACTTTTTGTTCCTGACCCTAGAAAAGTAGTAGACCCATTTATATGATTTAAAGTGTATGTTTCCTGATGACTACTTTTTGTAGTTTGGAAACAAATCATCTTAATTCTAATTACAAGAAAAGGGAGTGGCTCCATTGGGAGTTTTGTCTTAGGAAAAATTCTAAGATTAGACCACTTCCAAATAAGTAAAACACTTTGTTCTATTCATACAAATATAATTAAACTCTTACACTTGCTATGAAAAATTTCTCTGTTACACTTTTCTGTAGCTCTGTATTCTCAGACTTCATAATGGAAGGTCTGAGTGAATAAATATTTCGGTTTTCCTACTAGTATTCCAAATAGCAAATGTCTGACCATTTGTCTTTAGACAACCTACATGCAGCACAGTGTAACCTGTAGTCCAGTGGAAGTGAAAAGCCCAAATAGAGCATTACACACACTGCATCCTTGCTTATGACTTTTTTCCTGTTAAATCGTCCTTCGAACTTAGAAAGGCATCCTACTACATCCACAGAATAAGTGACCAGCTCTGAAAATAGAGCCATTTTAGAAGCAGCATTAGATCAAGCTTGAGAGAGGACATAAGATGTATAAAAAGATGTATAAAAGCACTCCTCTATATATGAGAGAAAAACTTTTCAAGCGTCTCATGATTATAGACAGTGATGATTTCATAAAGGGAATACTAAACCTAGGCTAGTAATGGTCACTGAGCTTCAGCCACAGAAACAACCCTATTCACTCAAAAAAGGGATTACAAGCCTAAAGTCTTGGAAAAATGGAAAGAAGAGGGGAGCTAAGAAAACTGACTGAAAAACTGCTAATCATCATGAATGCAACACAGTTTGGGGGTTCATTTATTCTTCGTAGGAAAAAGAAATAATTGGAATAGCAGATGCAGAGATGAAGTTATTGTTAGAGCATCAAGTATGTGATGAAATATCAGGTTTGTGTCTAATTCATGAGGTGGAATGATACAAATCGCTTTGAAAACCGGGTAAGAAACCTTACCTAAGCATAACGCAGTAACAGCAGCCTGAATGGATTTAATTAGCTTGACGGGCATCAGCAGTTCGCGAATTCTTAGAAAGCCTCACAATGCACAAAGGCCGCCGGGGCACCCCTCGTGGCTGGAGCCCTCAGCGGGCTCCCCGAGCGCTTCCAGCCCCGAACCCATGCCCGTTTCGCCCACGCCCATATCTGGCTCGGGGCACGGCGCAAACGGGGCTCGGGGCGCTGAGGGGAGAGGGCTTCCCGCGCCTCCCCGCCCGCTACCGTGGCTCAGCACCGATCACCGCCCGGCCGGAGAGAGCCCCGGCCCCGGCCGCGCCCCGAGCGCCCCGCGGCCACGGCCGAGCGCCCCGTCCCAGCGCTGTCCAGGGTCCCCGCCGCCCCTCTCCGCGCCGCG
>VXAZ01009163.1:1932841-1962101 GCA_013399875.1 Gymnorhina tibicen
GCACTGGGCCGGGCCGGGTAGAGCCGCGCCCGCCCCGCCGAGCGCGGCCGGGGCGGAGCGGCCCCTGCGCGGGAACCGCCGGAGGCGCGGGACGCCGGGGGCTGCGAGCGGGGCACGGGCTCCCCGGTACCCCCGGCCCCGCCAGTGCCCCCTCGCCTTGCGGCACCGCACGCGTTTAGATTTCGAGAAATGTCAGTCTGCGCAGTCGGGAGCTTCTGTCTGCGGCTTCCGCGCGAGTAGGAACCTGTGTCATCGGGGGGGCAAGGCGCTGTGCTTACTGACGTCTTTTCCACAGAAGTATCCTTCCACATACCCTTCTGTTTGAAAACGTGTGCTGCCATATTTGTTTTATTCCCATCTTCTCTATCAATTTACTTGTTGCTAGTGATATTCCGTGCAATATGTGATATATACCTTTTTTACTGTAGCCTTGTAGCACTACTATTTAACCTGATAGCTAAGCATTGAAAGAAGAGGAACACCTTTCCAGATAAGCACAGAAAAAAAGAATCATTTACACAACATCAGCATACCAGGTGGCCAACTTCAATTTAGAACACAAATTCATAAAACACTCCTTGTAGAGTTGCCCAGGTCTGAAACCATGCTCCTAATTCTTGCATGACACCATAATGATAAGTCCACAAATTTTAAATCATTACCAAAGCATTTTCATGGTATTTTCACTGGATGGAATCAATGGTTAGTTTTTGGAAGCCCAGGATAATAAATAATTTTGTCGGGCTTGGACAATTAACAGTGACTGAGTTCACAGTAGGAACAGTTACCTTATCAAGTCACATGGAAGCAAACAGAAAGATTCACCAGGAAAATCTGCTGTTGTAAACTGAAGGATGAGTTTGGAGGAGCACCATACCTACAGAGCAGGAGAAGAAGGGATATTATTTCTTGTGGCTCACTCGCTATTGTACCTTAATAAGTTTGTGTGGAAGCGAGTGTCAAAATCAACCAAAACAAAAGTAGCACATCTCCAAGTGGCTTTGAACAGACCAACTTTAAACAAGAGAGGGTATCAAACCCAAGGTGTGAATGTTTTGTTGCCTCCGTGACTGTCAGAACTGAAAGATGGTTTAATAAATATATCTGCTTCACACCATCTTCCCTGCCTGCCATGTTAAAAGAAGAGAAATCTGTCAGCTAAAGAAGTGATTAATTCCTTCAACCACCAGTTAGTCAACTGAAAATAATCTGCCAAAGTCCAATTTGTTGCCATTTCTGAAGTTATTGACAAGCAATATGAAACTTAATTGAGTGATAAATAGCATAGGACATTGTGTACCTCATAAAATTGCTATTATTATTATTTTGCTGTATTAATAGATAATGCATTGATGCAGTATCTTGCCTTCAAAAACAAAAATTAGTCTGAAGGCAAGGTGTGGCTGTGTTTGCCCTCATTTGCAAACTACCCTAACTCTTGCTTTTCAGTCTCACTTTTCTTGCCTCGGGGAACCAGACATTTCTGTAAAAAAAAAAGTAGAAGCAGCTTCTGAGCAACTGATATAAGTGAATTCCATTATCAGGTTTCTGTACCAAAAGGAGTAAGAGCTTCTGTTGCATAGAGAATTCCTATTCCAGGATGTGCCGTGCAAATTTAGATATGATGATCACTGCAGTGTAAACCTGCTGTGACCAGTGTGACAAACGAATGCTGGACAAGAATGGTGAATTTGGACATTTGGTGAGGGACTGAATCATCCGCACCCAAAGGTCTCCCACAGTTGTTGGAAAGCCACTCTTCATCCCTGTCACAACAGCTGTTATGTGTGTACTAGTAATGACTTGCAAGCTTGCACCAAATAAAAACCAAGAACATGCTTATGAATAGGATCTTTGCAGTGAATATTTGAAAGGAGAAAATAATATTTCAAGTTATATTAATTGAAATGTTAATACAAGGCAGTATTCATTTTACTTTAGCCATTGAAAAGTTAGTTCTCCAAACAAAATTAGGATAAATTTCTTCCATAAGATTCCTAAGATCCTACAAATACCAAAAAAGATATCACGTTTTATTTAAGAAACACTTATGTCACACTTAAAAATGGGTACATTTTCTTAATTTTCTTCTATAAAATAAAGTTCATTTTTTTGACCAATAAGATGGAAAGATTGTATTATATGCAATGGTGCTAAGATATATGTATAATCAAATATAAGGGCGTCATAATTCAGAGCATAATTAACACTCCTAAACTGCCATTTACTGGCATCTGCTGTATTTAATTCAAGTTCTCAAATCAGATGTCTTCAAAGAAGCACCTCTCAAATGTATCATCTCCCCCATGGCAACTGAAATTTCTGAAAATACAGAAATACTGTGGTGCTGAGCAGCTGATGGCTCAGCCTGGATGGCTTCAGGCACCAGCACTGTGGGACTGGGGATGCTGGCAGATAACAGACTGGCAGAAAGAATGAGGTTAGAAGTTACCTCTGGACTTGAGCTAGTCCAACCCTGCTGCTCAAAGCAAGGTCAACTAGAACACATTGTTCAGTGTGGTGTCCAGCCAGATTTCTAGTGTCTTTAAGGATGAAGACTCCACAACATCTTTAAACATCACATTGCAGTGTTTGACAACCTTCACAGGAAAAAAAGTTATTTTCCTGTACTTAAGTGGAATTTCCTGTATTTCAGTTTGTGAAATACGCATCCTTCTGTCTTTTCACAGGATGCCACTGGGAAGAGTCCAGCTTCCTATTCTTTGCTCTTCCATTAGATATTTATACACGTGGATAAGATCTCCAGGAGCCTCCTCTTCCTTCAACTGAACAGTCACAGCTGTCTCCTCCTCTCCTCGTATATCAGATGCTGCTGTCCCTTAACCATTTTAGCAGCACTTTGCTGCACTTGCTGCAGTAAGTCTGTGTGCCTCTCTTGTACTTGGGAGCCCAGGTTTAGACCCAGAAATTCAGATGTGCTTCACCAGCAGATAAGAAAGGAAGCAGTACCTGCCTCCACCTGCTGGCTGTGCTCTCCCTAATGCAGGCCATATCATGTTTGTTGCAGCCTAAAATGATCCTATTTGCATTTATCACTGGCACTAGAAATAGCACTGCTGCAAGCGTGCAGTGCTCCAGTTAGAAGCCCGCCTGGCTGTAGCACTTATTTATGTTTTCTCTTGTGAAGTCAATCTGGTCAATCAGAGTCCTCATGGATTCCCTGGCTCAGTCCCCAGTCACCTCTAATTGGTGGATTATTGAACCCAGGGGTGATGTGGCTATGCTGTGCATCTTTTTTCAAGGCATGCACAAACTTAATTCTTGCTTTAACTATAATGCTTGGCTTTGTAGCTATGATTCTTTTTCTTTTTTTTTTCTTTCCTTTTTTTTTTTTTTTGGACCGTGTTTCTTGTTTGTAATTGCAATTTCTACCCCACTCCATAATGAGACATTTTCAGTATTGTCGCACAATGGCATTTGTTGGAGTCTCCCATGAGAAACACATTACCTTCCCATTCCAGCGCAGAGGAGGTGCACACAACACAGAAAGGTGACAGTCACCTGATCCATGACACTAGTAATCAGCTGTGGGATTTGCACAACAGGAAATGAAAATTAATCCTGAAGATGGGTGAAAATTTGAAAAACTTAAAAAACTCTGCATATTCACTGTGCCTTTTTAAGAGCCTTCTAAGATCAATCTAAGTGCCAAAAGGTGTGATGCCAGCTGAAGAGTTAATTTAATTTTGCACTATCTAAAATACCTCTGAAGTGAAATTAACTGTGGGCTTTTGATACCTATGCCACCTGTTTAGTATTCTTTTATTGGTTCACTTGTTCTTGCTATAGGAAGTTGAAAACACTGTGGAAAACATACTACCACTGATGTGTCTAAAGGCATCTAATGGACTTCTTACTAAATTACATCAAATTCAGAAGAGGTTTCAGTGATTTATCCACATCTAGCTCAATATGTCCCTTTCTGGACAATGTCAAATCCTCTCAGTTAGAAATCACTCTTACTTAAAGCTCTTAAATTCCTTCCTCAGGAATATGTCTCATGCTATTTGAAAATATATTGAAAGGGTACCAATATTAGATGTTTTACCTTCAGTCTTTTTCACTGAAAGTCTCCTTTTTCAAATAGTACCTGTCATTTTCTCACAGTTACTCAGCCATGATCAGTCAGATCTGAGTATTTATCAGGATTAATGTCTATATTTTCAACAAAGAAAGTTTGGTGCAGAGTTTCAAGTCTGCCTTGAAGCAGGTTTTTTTTCAATGAATTAATAAAATCTCAGGTTCCCTATTCTTTCATGGACTTCATACACCTGCAAGCAAGCTGTCCTGGAACACAAGCTTTCTGAGGATCAAAAGGATTTTTGTTTCTGTTGCAAGTTTTCTTAGTAAACTGCTGTTTCCTGGAGGGCAGATTAGATGTACTATGTGTACATCTGACAGTATGTCTGTATCTTGTATAGAAATACAATTTTGTGAAGTTCTCATGGTGAATTACCATGGAGAGTCACAGGAATGTTGCAGAAGTTGTAACAGCAGTGACAGATAAATAGGATTCTTGGTTTTCATTTTCATTGGAAGATAGGGGCAGTCAGACTTCCTGTGGAAACATCTTCCAGTTGGATTTACTTTCTTGCCCAACATTCTTATTTTTAGTTGAAAGATGGGTGTAATGCTTGTTTGTACTGATCAAGTAATAATAACACTTTTTAGGCAAGGAAGCAGTGATATTTGGCCAGATGATAAAATTATGTCATTTATGAACTTATATTTGGGAAACTGTCAACTTTAAATAAAAGTTCCATCTTGGGTAATGAAAAATTTTTGCATCCTCCTCTAATTTAAATTGTTATGGCATCCTTCCTGTCCCCAGTGAGTTGTTATGAAATCTTTGTCCTGTGTTGTACTAAACATTGGCTATGCTTATGATGTGTGATCCTGAATAACTTTCCAGTTCTCTGCTGCAGGTGCGTGGCCTGGCAACACCCTGACTTTGTCATGGACCAGCACTGCAAATGGATTCTTTCCCACTGTGGCTTGATTTCCATTAAAGGAAGCCTAGGCAGGCAGGCAGGCGGGCTGGCAGCAGAAAAGCAGCTGCAGAGTGCTTCGAAAGGGAGCTCAGGGAATTAGGAGTTCAGGGAGAAACATCGTGAAGTGCATGCATGCTGCAACAAGTTTTAGCCTTTTTCACATTTTACAATCAGATTAGTGAATTGATTCTTGTAGGCGTAAGAATTCAAATCTAGCAAAAGTTTTGGTATTTCTTCATAAATAAGCTCGGTTTTGGGAAAAGTTTGATTTTTATATTGTAGTCCACTGCTGTGGACATTCTCTGCTACCCTTTCTTCACAGTCTCTGAATATGTGCTTAATTCAGCTGTTAAAATGATGTTAGGAGAAAAAAACCTGTGCACAAATTGTCAATCACATTTGAGGCATTCAAATTATATGCCATTTTAGCAATATTGAAAATAAGATCAAGTATTATTCTTGTGCATTAAAGTAGTTCTCATTCGATATTTCAGTCTCTGATCTTCTAAAGTAGATAAAGTTTTGTAATTATATAATTTTAAAAATTGCTCATTTGCTCTTTGTTAAGAAGATTCTGTTTGCATTGTGTTAAGTATGATGGATTCCAGACATTTTTTACTTGTTTGGATGCTGTGAGAGGACAAATATATGCTAACATCCTAGTTCCTATACATAATCTCTCTTGATTTTCTATAGAAAAAATTGCTCTTGAAAATATTCTTGAAAAAATTCATGAAGTTTCTCTTTTAGATACTGTTATGCAAACATCTGGATCTACCCTTGATTTTGTGGGGAACTATTGTGAGTAGTTAAAGGAACATTATTCTGGAAATCATTTTGTGTCAAAAGAAAGTGGAATACAGTACTCAATTGTCATCACTGAGAAAGCGAGAACATAATTTCCAAATAAAATTAGTTTGACCTCAGTTTTGCAAATGTTGGTTTGTATAGATAAATATTTCTCTTTTATTCTAATTACTTACCATGGCAAATGCTTACTGACTTTACTGTAGGTAAGGGTTTCTTCTTTTCAGTTTTTATTCCTGGATCATTTTGGTTTGCAACTTCTTGGCAGGGTTCACACAGAGTTAAAATATAATGGGCTACTTACAGAGCAAAGGTATTGCCATCATCAGAATCTAGCTCTCAGCAGTTGTTACTGAATTCTGGAAATTTTGAATAGGTTCATTATACTACAAAGAACTTACTGGAGTTGGCTTTCTAATTCATCATAAAAAAGCCCGCAACACCCCACCCCACCCTGCCCTATTAAACTGTATTGTTTAAGTTTAGTAAATGCAAAGAAATACTGAGCTACAGTGACCTCATTAACCTCAAGTCATCTAGTCAGAGAAATCATGGCTAGATAATGAAAACCTAGCTCAAAATTCATAGCGAGAAAAAAAATTAATTCAGTCTTTTTTCATTCTGAATTTTTTAGTTTTTGAGGAAAAAATAGAAAAACACCAAAGGAGGAACCTCTTTCTTACAGGACTTCTCATGTGGACTACACACAGGCAGGCAGTTCTATTTTCTTCTCTGGGAGCACTCAAATAAATGCTAACTGCCCTATCAAGGAGTTTCCTATGTTTTTTTATTCCTCCTCCCTGTCAGATCTTTCTTTTTTTCCCTTTTTTCTTCACTCGTTCTCACCCCCCATTCCTTTTTCCATTCCTTTCATTTTTTTTTTCACTTGTACTTCCCAGCAATCATGCAGGCTACTCTCAGGTAGCTTTCCTCTTCTTTTATTGCTTCTTAATTTCCTTCTGCCTTAATTCTGGTAAGGAAATCCTTAATTCTCTGTGGGGAGATAGAAATGGACTGGCTTACAGAGAACTGACAAAGGACCTGCCCCTCCTGCCTCTCTCCATGGCAGAAGTAGAGCACTACTTATGTAATAACACCAGGAAAGAGGAATTCCAGTAATCTTTGTGAAGCCCAGTGCATTGTGTCAGCTGAGCACTGCTGGTGAAAGAACAACCACATACTACCGAGCCAAAGACTGACTACAGATGAAAGTGTATTATCACCTGAATTTGACATATTAAGCATATTTAGCATTGATTCCCTACAAAATAAAATGCTGATTTCTCACTGCCTCCCCCCAAAATACATGTGTTTCTTCCTCATTCTAAAACTTCCTAAAGTAATTTTTTTCCACTTCTTGGCAGAAACCTTCTATTTTATGTTAAATGTGAACATTTGTCATTTTCCCTTCACCTCGCTCTTGTATTCATAACAAAGAATTAGTTCCTTGCAGAGCATATTGTCCTATAATGAGCCTGACACTCCTTTTGTTCTGTAGACCTTTCCATGGAATAAGTCTATGAGTAGATTCTTTGTATAAAATCTGTACAAAGTAGCATGCTCTCAGTTTTGAATAACTAAATATGATAATAAGACAACAAAAGAATGAAATCTGAAATTGACTTAATACAATGACTAGAAACAGGATAAGAAAAAGAAAAAGAGAAAAGAAGCCAAGTTCTGAAAAGCCAGCAAAAAAGCTACCTGGCAAAAGATAAAAATATATGTAAGAATAAAAAAAACATTGTGAATTTAATAAAAGAGCGGCACCACTGAGTGATTTTATTCTTTTGCCTCTGAATTTCCAATTCCACACATATTAGCTGTTCTATGAAAATTTCCACTGCTAGATTACACCAAGTGCCACTGCTCTTGCTGCAAGATAGGCATTAGAAAATAGGTGCCTGTGCTGCCTAGGCTTAATCTGTCCAAAGTAATACTCACAAGGTTAATGGGGAGAAATTAAAACACTTCTAAAGTATTTTTTGATTTTGCTAGTCTTATAATTGCTAGTTTATGGAAAAGGTCTTGAAAGAGAACCGTGATAGAGGATTTTTGCACAGCTGGATCACGCATCCTTAAAACTGGAGTAAAAAAATCCTTCAGCCAGCAGACTAAAAGGGATTCTTCCTCAAAGAGTAACGATCATATGCACCTCTTAGCCATCACTTCTCCTAGGACTAATTTGGTATCACGAGGTTTAACATGATTTTCCTGAGATAACTCCTTAGGTGAAAAGACATTGAGAAAGTGGAGTTTAAAGTACATTTTAATATGTTCGTAATATTTTCAAATTATGTACCTTACACTAGCAACCAAAAGCCCACAAAGCACTTACATGGTTTTGCAGACACATGCACCAATGTCCTGCTACACACCCACATGCTGCCATCAGCATCACCCGTGGCATCTCCTGTAACAGAACCACAGCTCCTTTACCGCAAATCTGACTTTGAAATAAACAAACAAACAAACAAAAAAAATCTTTAGAACCTGTTTTAAAAGTGAAAATGTGAATGATGGAAAAACCTTCTGTTGGGTATTCAGGAAGGGTTTGTTCTGTTTCCAGTTGATTTAGGTGTCTGGGTGCATAAACAAGGCTGGGAAGTCGGCTGACCTTCCCCCTGAGGAAATGAGCATGCTTCATAGCTATCATGGGCAGCGTCACTGTGGAATAAGTTATTTTCGAAGCTATGGATTTTTCAGTTAGAAAGGAACTGTATAAATATCACTGTAGCTTAACTAGCATTGTTTGTAGGTGGTATGTTAAAGATTGTCTCTTTATGAAAGCTTTTGTAACCTCAGAGGTGTATTTCATTATTTTTCATAATTTAAAAAAGCACAAATACACCCCACAAAACAAACTATCAAAAGCCAAGGGGTAAAAAAAAAGGGTAAAGATAGTTTTACAGTCCTGGTCTGTCCTCATCGCCTTCAGTTTGATTTTTCAGTCAAGAGACTTAAATAGACCTTGTTAATAAACCTTTCCAACATGCATCCAAGTAAGGAAAAATTTTCAGGACCAGGGACAAAAGATTCAAAAGATTGCTTACCTGCCATTCTTTCTAAAAAAATTTGCTTGATTTAGTAAGCTTTAGAATGGAGGTGATGGTACATCTGTTTGAATAGCTGCAGCAACATGGCCTTGTCAGTGATTTAATTTTTTTCATTTTTCTGTTTTTAATATGTAATTGAATTGCAAATGGAATTAAGCCATAAACATTTCATTTTATTGAAATCTACGAATGTGTATGTCTTGAATGCTGTTTGATGAAATAATAATTTAAAAAAATTCTGAACTTTCTAAAAGGGATTGTTCTGATAAAAGATTTTGCTTGTTTTAGTATTTGGAGTGGCCACACCTTATGCTCAGGTCTGAACTGTTTGGAGCTGATGCTGTTGCAAAAGAGATTTCTGCGTTGATGGGTTTAGATTGTATACTAAAATAGCTGAAACCAAAAAATGTTCTAAATTAGCTTGAGAATTTTTATCCATGTCTTTTTTCCCTGGGTGTTCTATGCTTTATTTATACTCTTTGGCTGCATTTTTAAGTTCTTTGTAACTAGTCTGTGAGTTTTCCTAGCTAACATCAGATTGAAACAGGCAACCTTACAAGCCAGCCTACTTGTGTGTGATGGATACATGTCTACAATCAGATTATCATTTAAATAGTATATTCCCAATATTTATCTATGCTCAGGAAGAAGCCTGACAAAATCTGCTTTTCCTGTTTGTGTAGTATACACTTCCAATAGCCAAGCTTTTGTTCCTTTACTCACCTGTACAGATAGACAATTCAGTTTTTGAACAAGTCCATAGTGGATGGATTATTTATAACAGCTTCTAAATGTTCATGGGTAAAAAAATTATCTACTTGCTGCATTCATGAATGAGCTGAAAATCTGAACATTTACCGTAATCATCCTTTTTTCTTAGCAGCCACAGCTTTAGAATTGCCAAAACTGAGATGTTCTTGCATTTCTTCCTTTAATTTAATCTTAATGTTGTCAAAGAGCTGACAATAACAAAAGGATCTCAAGGTTAGACAACTCATATGCATAGGAATTCTAAGCAGGGGTCAACTTCCCTCCCTCTGCTTTAATTCTATTTCAGTTTTATGAATCACCTCAATGCATAAACTGCTGCTGTGCCACAGGTGGTTTTGTCGTTTGTGATGCAAAAGACCTCTTCTTAATATCAGAAGAGCAGGAGTTGGTGTCCTGTTGTGGTGTGCAGTTGTGTACCAGCCTCTCTTTGAGGGCGTGGGTCTGTAAAGCAACAGCTGAAATAACTCATTGACTTCAGGAGGAATCTCAAATGGACCTTCCTGCCCTGGGTCCAAGCATGGCACTGACTTATTCATTCTCAGTAATAATGAGGATTCCTTCCAGGTCTGTTGACAAACATGGAGTTTAACATAGTATTTTTAGGGGTTTGTTAGTGAAGGAGGTCAGCACAAGTCTCTTTCACCGAGCCAGACTACTGCAAAGCTCTTCACTGAAGCTTCTATAGGATTAGAAGAGCTAATTTTTGTAGCCATCAAATAGCTATAGTATGCCATGCATTAATAGAAGAGCTTTGAATTTCAAATAGTTATTATATTAACTCAACAAGAAATTTATTTTAAACAGCATGATAAATTTTCCAAAATGATTCATACTGCCTTTTTGCAGGCAATTCATCTTGCCCTTATTGCATGCTGAAAGAATAACAAGCAAATCACAAAACACTGAAAATTTAGCAATAATTTGTTGTTTATAGGGCATGTGACTGCTTATTTCTGAAATTTAAAAACTTTTTGTCTTACCTATGAGAGAATACTAGGTTTTTTGGAAAATAGTGATTACCTAATGTGTGAGTCATAGCTTAGGTTTCTGTTGAGTAATAGAAATTTTTATCCAGTAGAATCTTTGTTATCACTGGTATACCAGAACAAAAAAAGTATAATTGTTAGAGCTTTGGCTGAATTTAAAAGGACACAGATTTACTAGGAGCAGAAAAAGTAGAAATTAAACAGAACTGACAGAAAATGGGAAGTGTGAAAAGGAGGGAGGAGAAGAAATAAATCTGATTATTTTTAGTTCTACTCTTTGATCTCCTCTATTGACTCTGTCAAATATCACCAACAGAAAAATTATGTACAAAATTTCACAGAAAGAAGAAAGCAAACATAGCTTAAATACAGATACTATGTATAAAGGGGATTTATCGTATTTTTTTGCTTCCTGCTGTAGTTTAACACATAGATAGACATATTTTGAAATGTTTTTGAGAAATGGCTGCTTAATACAGTTTTATGGTCACTGAGCTTCTTGCTTATTAGAAAAGCTCCATCTCTAACCTCCTGAGGGAATGGCACATAGGCAACTACTTTTTAAATATGATTAGGGAAATACACTCAATTGTGTCATGAAAATTTAGGAAATGCAGTTGTGTACCTGGGGCAAATCCTAGGTTTTTTACAATGCAGTGGATTGGTTTCATCGTCTAATTGTGACTGCTTCATTCCTGGCTGCTCTCTTCCCCTCCTGCCCTCCCTTGCCTTGGACCTCTCACGGCTTCTACCCACCAGAGGAATGTTCTCCTCCTCCAATCCATATCTGCACAGACATCTTTCTTCTCATTTTATCTGGGCGAGAGAATACTGTTCTTCTCCGTTGTTTTCTCTAAAGATGTAGGATACAACATGACAACAGTATAATGTATTGCAATATCATACAGCATATTGTGTCTCAGGTTCCAAGTCAAACAGTTATTTCCACATGAATTCTGTTTTCCAAAAGGTGATTCACTGTGTCTTACTCTCATATGCACAGACTCGGAGCAATGTTTACATTTCTTTTATGCATGAGAATAAATATGCACATTGTAAAGTGTGCTTTTTTCTATGTAAAGGAATATTTCACAGGATTGAATGTAGCTTATTTTATGCAACGGGTTGACAGGCACTGTCTAAAGCAATTTAACTCTCCTGTCCCCAGGTGATATCAGGACAATTAATTTATTTGTTATCTCAAAGGAAATATTTTTACCTCTGCAGTCCTTAATGTAGATAAACCCTTGTTTTTATTGTATGAAGTGGTAATTACTTGAAACATATTGGAAGTGTGTATGCTGATACTGCTCAGTGGTTTTTAAAATGGACTGTATATACGAAGGGCTTTGATATTCCTGGTGTGCTGTGTAGGAGTGGGTGTTTAGAGCTATAGCACAGGATGAGCCGCATCACAAGAAAATGCTCACCTTGGCTGGTCAGTCTTAGATCATGGAAGCCTATACAGCTCCAATTCAGAAATGTTCACCTGCTTTCCCACCACTTTTTAACAGGAAGGCCATCTGAGCACTATTCATCAGTCAGCATAAATTGTATTGCCATAATTGCCCCACAGGCCTCATCTCTAGTCACTGCCTCATACTCTGAGAGCAGATACTCTTCAGAAACAGTGACACTTTGTATTGTGATATACTGCTTTGGGCTGGATTAAACACTTTTTTCAATGTTTTTATAATGGCTTTCTGTAAAGAAGCAGACCTAACACAACAAAAACTGTTGTTCCATTTCCGCAGCTTTAGGTCCTTAGACTCTCTGCATCCATTTTTCTGGCCTCAGCTCAGGTAGTGACACTACACACTGAAAGTAATAAAGACTGACGCCATTCATTCGTGTTGATCTCTCTCAGACAGCTGTTCTGGGCGTTGCAGGCACATGAATGCAGTCTATATAACATACCATTTGTTAGCTCCATCTGGCTTTTTGGAGAAAAAGTGAAATTTCTGGAACATGAAAAGGGGTGCTGCATATGTACTAAGCTCAGGATAGTAGCCTGGCTTCAAACTCAGCTAGCATTATCACTGTATCCAAAAGAAAGTAGTATAGAAAACTGAGGAGCAAAACTCTCTTCACAGTACTGACATGCTAGCTTCAAGGGCAGTCATGACAAAAACAGGTAAGGCAGATGTAAGGCAACGTGTAAATTCAGTATCTACTCTCACTATTTGATTTCTAATGGATGCCATTCTTCGTTGACTTCAGTGGTGCTGCTCCTGGGATGGATGGATGGTATACAAGAAAGATTGTCTCTTAGATAATAAGTATATATTCAGTAGCTCTTTTTTAGCTTTTTACCTTAAATATTGAGGAAAAAAGTTTACAAATGCTAGGGAAATTAGCTTTGTTACGAAGCAAAATTGAAAATTAATTATTTTGGCTATTTGATATGTTCTTTGTATGCAAACTTGTGAAAACAAATTTGTGCCATCAAAATTTAATTACATCTGGTTTTTTGTTTACTGATTTGTTGTTACATTAGTTAACGCGCTTTTTTATGCCTGTAAAAATATTGACGAGTATATAAAGAAATATTAGCCTCTAATTTGCATAGATCTTATTCAGAGTTGAAGTTAAGGGTTTCTGAGATTAACCCTTTCTCTTTCAGGCAGTCTTATCTCTTATTCCCTGTCTTGGTGCTGGAATTCTTACAATCCCCTTCTCATGCTGTCCACATGTCCACAAAACATGACCTGTCATTGAAGGAGTATCCCCATCATATTGCCTGATGCAGAGCTCTGGATCTTCCACATGAACATCTTTCCACATAAACAAAGATTAAGTACTATATCAAGGCTTGTACTGGAAAAAAAAAACAAACAAAACTTGACTTCTTGACCTGTTTAGTAACAGGTTTAGTAACTCAAACAGCTTCCAGGTTGGAACTCCTGCCCTGCTGAAACAGATGTTGGTGAGACCAGGATCAGACCTCTGTATTAGTATAGACTTGGACAACACAGGTGAAAGATGGAGAAAAAGAAAACAAGAAACTAATTTTCCCTTTCTTTGATTGCTCAGTCAAATCTGATTAGTTTAAACATTATTTAGCATAATCTCACCAATTTTGAGCTGATTTGGCATTTGTACAGGTGCCACATTTGTTTCCAAGACCTATCAATTCTAATTGCCCTTACATAGGGGATCTGACATAAACTGTTTCCAGCTTCACATCAGGCTTGGCAGCTGGGACATACACTCCAAATTTCTATCCCTTCTTGGGGGTAAGAGGAGCTATGAGCCCCTAATCAGTGCTCTGAGAGATATCCCTGCCATGCCAGCAGGGAAAGCCAAAACCTTCCTTCGGCCAAAAGCTCGTCTTTGCCAGGTAGCTGTCTTCATATTTTCCTACATTGCTGTGCTCGCTGAAATGAGTAACAGTAAGTTACGTAAGCTTCCACTTTACTAAAACTATGAAACCTGAAGATAAAGGATTTGTTGATCAGTTTTTAAGATCCCTGTCTAGAAGGCGATAAATTTCCTTTTTCTCCCAAGAAGGCTGTTTTGGCTGCCCCAAAATGGCAGATGAACCCAGTGTACCATGAACAGAAGGAGACTGTCAGTCTGAACTGTTGGGTCCTAAGAACTATGCCAGCTTGATAGTCTGTGTTACCCTCTGCTTCGTCATTATACTTGTGTTTCTCTCCCTTTCTGAAGTACAGGAAATAAATTAGGGGGAGGAGTGAAGGTTTTATGTGGGAACATAGTGAAAAATAAGAACAGAGTATCACACAAAAATTCGAAAGACTAAGTTGCCAGCAGTGTTACATTCTCCTCCTCTTCTGAGCACTGCAAAGTATTAGCTAGAGAGTATTTATAAAAGGTATTTATTTCTAAGGAAGAAAGAAAAGGAAAAAAGATAGGAAATACTGTATTAGTGTCTGCGTCTGTTACGCATTCTGTAAGTCTTCAAGGAGGTTGAGTTAAAAATGGGGGCTTTTATTTCCTTCCCTCAGAACAATGGAGAAGTATTTTGCCATTCTGGTAAAACTGGATGAGATAGAAGTGCTTGGGCCCATTTGGGAACTCTAGTTTTATAGTATAATAGAGGGGGGAAAATATATATCGTAATAAAAGTATTTTAGTTCACCCTCTTCTTTTTTCTTTTTTCTTTTTTTTTTTTCTTTTCTGCAAATAAACTGCATGCTGCAAGGCAAAGTAAGAAGTGGAAGGCAATAGGTCAGATTTCCTTCTATGGTCCAGTGACATGCTGAAATAAGCCTTACTATTTATCCTTCTTACATCCTCCTGAAACAAATCTTTATTAATTCTCTGTTTAAAATAGAACACAATGTGTGTCCTCATAATGGGCCATATCCTGCTATCAATATTTTAACAGATCCCCCATGGACTGTAATATGGAGTCTGCTAAAAAATTGATGGCACCATTATGCTCAACTGCAAGTATATTTATAATTAAATTATTTTTCTTTGTATTCATTCAAATTTCTGTCTATGAGAAATTAAAGTGCCCTGGTTAAACTAATTAATTGTGAACACATTGTGTTTTGTTTATTTTGGTAATGTTTGCTTCAGTCTGAAAACCTGTCAGAAATGTTCATGCTTTCCTGCTATGGATTAACACACAAAAGTTCAGCAGCTTAGTACAGATTCAAAAGACAAATTACAAACTAATTTGCTGTGATTATAGGAAGCAATTGTTATAACTAAGTATAATGTATGTACAAATAGAGCCTAGTTGAATAAAGCTGCATAAAAGAGAGGAGGGAAGGCTAGAAACTGCAGAACAGTAAACTTATGGTAAAAACTGAAATAGAAGAATTTATGAAAAATTCCTATTTTTGGCCTTCTGACTTTCATCAAGGTTTAGAGAGCTGGGGAATAAAGTACATGATGTTTCAGCCAAAAGCATAGCATTTCTACTCAAGAAGTATGTGCTTTAGAAAATAATTCTCCATGCCATTTAAAATTTAAACAAACAAATTTATTGGAAAATATATACTGCAATTTATCTAGGGGGGAAGACTTTCCAAGATAAGCGAGAGATTAGGGTAAATTTCTGGGTTGTATTACATTGGACTGAGCCTCTTATCTGCTGTTTTCCTTTATTAACCACCTGAATTTCTTATTTCTGAGTACTTCCCACCACTGAGATATGGAATTAACAAATTCCTAGCTGAATTTAATCCCTTTCTGTCTTTCTCTATGTTCTCTTTGTTTCTCTTGGTAGCTTTTTGAGTTTTTCTTTTCTTTCCTACCTTTAGTGCTTTGCAGCTCTAGGAAATCCTTTAATTTACTCATTTCAGAAACCACCTGGAAGATAAGTCTTGGTAACTATCAATGCACAAGATGATCAAAAGCTTTGTGAATGCGATACTTGTAATTTTTTTTTTCATCATGCATGCTAGATATAATTTAGTTTTTTAGACTTTCACGCTCCAGAAATACACTTATAAGTCTGTTTCCAATTTTTTTTCAATTGTTCAGAAACAGTATATCATTATAGTAGATGCTTATACCTCTATATAGGCTTTATAAATACATTTTTAAGGACTTAATTTTGAATGGCTTGATTTTTATGTGTCTGTCAGAAAGTTTTTTCAGCCCAGGATAAAATCAGCATAAGCCAACTGAGCAAAACTGAGTAGAAAGAACATCACTCTTCTGCAGTCTTTTAGAGAATGTGGAATTCTTTTAAAGAATGTAGAGAATCTCTGAAATACTGAGTATGTCTCACACAAACAATAGAGTGGAGTATTCTAGACATCTTGATTTTAAGCAGAAAATCTCTTCTTTCCAGCAAAGTTTCTCACAGGAATGGAAAATGGCAGGTTATGAATGGTGGTTTTTGTAATCAGAATGGAAAACGGCTCCATCATAGCCTCCTGTCTTTACCATATTAAACCTGGGCCTTGATAGCCCTTCTTGGGTGCAGCAGGAGAACACATACAGTATTCTTTTTTATGCTGCAGTGCATTCAAATCATGACTCAGTAAATATCGCTGGAGGGATCTGTTGCAGTGACAACATTCAGTTTTCCTATTGTTCATCCGTAGTGTGACAATCTATGCACACAAATGCACTGGGCATGTGTTTTGCCAAGGTACTTCCAAAATCAGATTTAACTTTTGTGTGGCCACTAACCTAGTAATTTATGAGAGAACAGGAGGCAAGCAAAATTTTTCTCATCTGTATTTCTCAGCAGTAAATCAAAAGAAATGTACAAGTTTAGGAACTGTTTCTCTTGGTTTTTCCAGTGCTGCAGGACCAGTGTTGTCTAAGTTAGTTGCTTCATGAATTCTTTGGTTTAGCAAACCAGGGAAGACACACAGAAGCTTAAAATGTTTTCATATTTATGTGTAGAGTTTATAAATACATTTATATATGTTTATGTACATTATCTAACCCATTTAGCCAGGTTATAAATGAACCCTGTTCTCGACAAATTAAAGAATCAAATATCTCATAGTAGAGGAGAGCTCTCTCTTTTTACTACTGCCCAAATGTCAGTTGCTCAAAATGGGCAGAATGACTGCAGGACAATTCTCTGTTCCCCACCCTGGCACGAGAAGTGCTGCAGTGTGGGTGGTGTACTCTTGCCATGTATTTTTGGGCCACCAGTATGAGACGTACCACTCAGAAGGTTACAAAAATATTTGCATCAATGTCTTTTCACGGAGTCTTTGTCTTTATATAGCTCTTTCAGTCTGCTACTTGGTGTAAACCCGCAATATGAGAAAATATCTTGAAAAAGCTAAAAAAAAAAAAAAAGCAAAAAAAACCACTACCAAAATTAAATTTACACAACACAGTGAGGGTGATGCCCAGTCTGGTTTGTTTATAGTTACTTTCAGCAGATCTGCTTACAAGTGCCGTATGCTGATATGCCTCATTGATAGGAGACAGGACAGTAAGAATCAGAACATGCAGGATTTTCTGTAAGAGGCTTGAACTTAGCATTGTGCCATTTGCACTTACAACTTAAAGATGAACTTGGTGTTTATGCTGTGACACAATATTAAGTCAATAGATCAAAAAAAATTAATTATAGTTTCAAGGCTGATGGACCACAGTTTGTTATTGTTGAGATGCAGATTTTTTACCTCTGTAAATTTTGCACTAATATCATAAAATTGATTGAGGATGATCTTTAATACTATTTAGGAATATTTTAGGGACATTATACATTTCACACAAGCTATTAGACTTCCTAACTTTAGTAAAGGCACTAAGTTTCTGGAATAAGCTGATCCTACTAGCTACATGATGCTAAACCTTGCTTCAGTATCATTTAAATGAACCATAATTATAGTTACAGTTGAATCCCAACACCTGCCTTAGCTGATTACAGTAAAAAAGAATCAAAAAACAAGCATAGCTTCAAAGGAATAAAATTAAACCTACCAAATCCCTATGACTACTCCAGCAAAGCTGTGGGAAACGGATTAGAAAACAGCTCAGTGAGATATGTTGTGAGGCAGACAACATAATATTCCTTTTGTATTAGGTAGTAGAGCAGAGAAGCTTTAAAGCACGAGCTTTAAACTGACAATTCAGCTGGTGTTGAATTCTGCTCGGCTGGAGTAATGCCAAGAAAACAGGTTTTGCATCTCTCTTGGTCCTCTATCCCAAACAAGTACAGGTAGACATATCCTGCAATCTTCTGATGCCATCATGTAGCAGGCAAAAAGCTTCCAAGTTTCCTGTATTTACTGCTTCCTGAGATTGATTTTTGTCTGTTTGAAGCAAAATTACATGCTTCAGATGTAGATGAAGTAGAAAGAATCCTAATAACTGGTCTTGTAATTGTTATAAGAGACTTAACACCAGTGTTATCTAGCACGTGATGTTAATTTACTGATAGCAGTACCTTTTTCATTTTAATGCACCAGTCTAGGAAAAACTGTGGATTTTAACAGGACAGAACTTTTTTTTGGTAAGAATCTGATGCAGATTCTGCATATCAATCATGTCTTAAATTGTCAGCTTTTATTCTAAACTTAACATTCAAGCAACACAGCAAAACCACCTTTGTTCTGAACTCAGTGGGATGTGAAATGCCAGCATAGCAAGAAAATACCATTTCTTCATGTAGAAACAGACCATCAGACCATCAAATATGTCAGGATTAATATAAAGTGGGCTGTTAGAAGTACTATCTGCACTGAAAAATCAGATAAACAGGTTTCAAAATGGAAGTTAAATGCTTTTTCTTTTAAAGCATTAAAGACCAGCTATAAGTTCACTTCTGTCTCAGGAGTAAAAAACTATGCTGTCTGGTAGGACAGGGAAAATTCCAGGCTCTAGTCACAGTGAATGCAGTTGGCTCTGCTGAAGACTCTGTCTATACTGCACATTGCAGTACAATGTAGAATTGCCAGTTATGTATAAAAGGAGAACCTTGAATACTGGGAGGAATAAAGCCACATTAGTTAAGATTTCTGACTGGATTAATACATACTGCTTTTCATCACAGGGTTTGTGTATTAAAACGCCAGTTGGATTATCTTCAATGGAAATGTTGCTATAGGGCTTCTAGTTTCCTGTCTAGTGCCAGCATGACTCTGTGCTGGGATGTCCTGAACCAGGTTTCATAAGCAAAATTAATACAGATCAGTATGTGCTACTCCAATTACGTAAGCATCAATTTACCTACACACTGGTAATCTGAAGAAGTCTGTTGCTTGTCACAAACCCAGACTGAGGATGTTGCAGAGGAATTGTCAAGGCACCAGCTCATGGGAGCTATTAGCCTTTGCTGCTCACAAGGAAAAAAAAGTGTGAAAAGCACACTTTTGTGCTTCCAAAGATATTGAAAAACTGGAGTAGAAAGCCACCAGAATGTTTGGCAGGCTGGAGCACATAGTGTGAAAAGCTGATAAACCTAGATTTGTTCAGTCTGGAGAAGAGAAGGCTCATGAGGGTCTCACTGGTTTCTTTATTATTTCATGGAAGTCTATACAGATGTCGGAGCCAGAATCTTCACAGTGCACACTGCAAAATGTGTCAAGACAACAGACACAAACTTCATCAAGAGAAATAAAGGATAGTGAGAGAAAAATCTCTTCACATTGAGGGTGGTAAAACACTGCAGCAGGTGGTCCAGAGATGCAGCAGGGTCTCCATCTTTGGAGACGTTGAAAACTCAAGTGAGAATCGGCTTCAGCAATGATCTAACTGAAGTTAGCCCTACCATGAGCAAGGGTCTGGACTGGGTAACCATTCAGGCTGAAATTATTCTGTGTGTCTGTGATTTTTAATGGACTATGGAATTTTATCTGGCCTTGAAATATACATGCTCATATCCATGCATCTAAACTCTTTTGCCCTCAGAAGGTGACCACATGCACACTGAACACTGAGACAGTTCCTGGCTTATGCTGTCAAGTGAAGTATTTGGGAAAAGGGTAGCTGGAGCAGGAAAGTACACCGGGGATTTTAGCAATATTTAAAACTCTGAAAGTTGATCAGCCGTTGGTCAATGCTACGGTCTGATTTCCCCCTTTAGTTATTACCTTGTGCATAATCATGCTAATGAGAGTAAATAATATAGTTTAAAATCAGATGTGATCATCTAGGTGAGTTCATCCTATCTGCATATGTTTTATATATGAACCATTTGAACAGTTGCTATAGTGTCTCAATTTCATTAGCAGACTTTCTCCTATCAGAATGTAAAGATGAATTAGTAAAGTGCCCCGTAAATATCACTAGTAGCTGAAAATAGCTATGTATGTCATGGATATTTATAGGTCTTATCATTTAGAAAAAAGTGTTTTAATTCAAATATGTGATTTTTTTGGTTTTCCTAGGGATGAATTAATTTGAAAAGGTATTTTCTAAACAAAAAGTGTGGGAATTCATTTCTTTTGAAATACAGAGGTCTTTGGTACAAAGTATTTATCCACAAACTGGTTTGAAAGCCTTCTTTTTGTTTTCAAGTTGTCATAGAGCCAAATTCTGCTTTCACAGAGCAAGGCATGTGGCTACACTGGAATATGAAGATACATACAGATATGAAGTCATTGAAAGCTGTACATTAACTTACAGTTACACAATTTGGTTCAAACTTTTCAGTACTGCTGCCCAGTATTTTTCAAGAAATTATAAAATAATCTCAATGCAAAGCTTTATTCTAGCTGGTTTTTGATACCTTTTGTTTCAGCAGCTGACTGGTACTCAGCATGCAACAGTAATGAGTGGCTGACTTTTCAGTATGATCAGCAACAATTATTTTTTGAGATGAAAGGCTCCTTGGGTTCAGCCTTGCAAAGTGCATGGTATTCTGGCTTCAGCTCTGCCAACTCGGTCAACATATATGTGATATTAAAGATCTGAGTCAGCTCACAAAAATACTGAGGCTGCACTTGCATTCAAAGATAAACACACACTAAAACGTCTCTCTGAGCACAGCACACATCGTCCCGCAGGACTCGCTTTCTATCCTGTGTGCTTATGCATGAGCATCAACCTGTCAGCTACTCTAGCAAACCACATTTTTACTCTTAGCAGAACGGCTGACAGCAGCTTGGGAAATATGAGCTATAATACATGTCAAGAATTTGTGCTATTGTTTGCTAAGAAAATGAAAGAGGTCATACCCAGAATTGATACTGATATGCAAGCATAATCACTTGTCTGTGTTGTAGATTCATACAGCACTGATAGTCCAAGCCTATTTACAGTTATAGTGAGAAAGAGAGAGTAAGTTTGATTTTAATAGTGTTGCAGCTACAGTGCTAGAAATATGTGCTCTCCAGAGCAATGCTTGAAAACAGAAACTGTGTGGTTGAATACTCTCTCACAGCTGAAGAGTGAAGACTGCTGTTCCGTGAAGATGCAGTCAGATCCTTCTTTCCTGGACTATATATACAAGCCATGATTTTTGGTGCTTTTACAGAGCTGCAAGTTGTTTTTCCACAGTTTTGTGTTTTACTTAGGAGATGCACGACTTTGCATCAGACCAAGACAGACTACTTGGGCTAAAGTAACATAATGTCTTTCACTCTGTCACATTACTTGCTGCTCTTATTGCAAGCTTTAAAAGTGAACCACATCATTACTTTTCATCAGTTTATTTTACAAAACAACCTCAACTTCACATACAATGACATCAAAAGAACCGTGCAAAGCCTGCTTTTTCATCAGGTGCTTCCAACTGGCAGTGCAAAGATTTAGAATATTTTACTGGTGTTTTTGAAATCCATGTAGCTGATGAGAAATAGATTTTGTGAGTTGCTGCAGTACAGGGTTCCTTTCTGTCCTATCCTGCAGGGGCTGGCTGGATGTCCTACAGTAAAGGGTGAGGGTTGCTGTGCACACTCCTCCTTTAACACATGGCTAGCACACTGCCCAAGGCACACTTCCTGAGGGTACATTATAAATGTATTTTCAAATTTGAAGAGCATGGTGATGAATTAGGATGTACACCACAGAAGGGGGTGCTGACTCCAAGTTAGCAAGTCACAGACCTTTGCTGCTGACTCCACCATCCATTAAGAAAATGTTTGATCTCTCTCTCTCTCTCATCTGACATTTCAGAGTACACTGTGGGAAAGAGAAGTTCCAATTGAAATTCAAGCCAAGTAAAACAGAAAAGAAAAATGTTTTCTGTGAACTGAAAAACTGGATTAGAAATTTGTGTAGATGGCAGGGGCTCCAAAGGGTCAAACTTTTGAAATCCTTCATAGAATTTGACAAATAACTAAAAATAACAATGAACTTAAAACTTCCATTTTTTTTTTTTAAACTTTTTCAGTTCTGCTACAGCTTAATATATTTGCCAGTCTTTAAAATAAATACTTGTCCATAATATGATTAAAAAGAAAATAAAACAAAACCCCAACAACCCACCTTAAGTCACTTGGTTAAGCAAACAGTGTACTTACTTATTTCCATGTAATATACATATATTTTTGGAATATTTTCATATGCCCGAGTACATGTCTGTGTCTATAACTGAATAAATAGCTAATAATATAATAGCTAAATAGCTATATAATAATATTAGCTAATAAAGAAAATAAATATTTAGCTAATAATAGCTAAATAGCTATATAATAGCTATTTTAGGCTATTGCTGTGTCTGTAATGGATACCGGTAACAGAATTTGAGAAAAATTATGGAATATCACCCAATTAGCTGGTATACACACCCTGAGTCATCTGAGGCAAGCTACTTAATAAATCTGTAGAAAATTTCATGGAGGTTGCTAAAAATCTGCAAGGGAAACACTATAGCACATTTGTGGCAATGTGACATATTGAATGATGTACATTCAGAATATTTTTTCTTGTGATTCCTAGCTTTTATTTACATTGACTAGTTGCACAGCAGGCCTCAGAGATAGCAAAATGAAAAAAAATTATTGACAGATCCTCTGGTAATATTGCTAATGGACAATATGCATAAACATTAAGAAATAGGACTTCTATGATTATTGTAATTTGCTTATATACTAAATATAAAACAGGAAAATATGGTTGGGCAAGGAATTCCGAATCTGCTAGTGTTCATTTAGGGTTGCAGGTCCAAGGGCAGTTCTTGGGTCTTATTCTTAATTTGCCAAGAAAGGTTGGACCAGATGATCCTTGAGGTATTTTCCAACTTTGTATTCTGCTTCTATCGTATGATTTTCTATCAGTATATGGCTTGTGTCAGAATACCCCTGGCCTTGAAATGAATTGGTCTTAATTCACACTGACAGCTGTGACTGACCTGAAGATCTTCCTCAAATCCGTATTCAAAGATCATTAATGTAAGGGGTCCTCCACAATGTCCCTGGAAAACCACCTGGTATCAGGTAAACAACATTCCTTTTTGCCAAATGTTTAGAATTTATGTGTTAGAGTTTACTGGAGTGCAGGATGTTTTTAAGTATTAACATAAAAGTTCAATCTTGCAGCACTTCTCTTCCCTGCTCCTTCTCAAAGCTGTTTTAAGTGGGCACAACTCAGAAAGGGAAAGGAGTCAACCTCAGACTGATCACTGAAAGAGTCTTACCATGAGAGTTTAAACATCTCACAAAGATGATGAGGGGACTGGAGCACATCTCTTAGGAGGAAAGGCTGAGAGAGCTGAGCCTGTTCAGCCTTGAGAAGAGGTGATTGAAGAAGAGGGGATCTTATCAAGGCATACAAATGTTTTAAGGGCAGGTGTTCAGAGACTGGGCTCAGACTCTTCAGTGGTGCCCAGTGACAGGATAAGGGGCGATGAGCACAAACTGAAACACAGGAATTTCCGTCTGAATGTGAGGAAGAACTTCTTTCCTTTCAGGGTGACAGCAGCGGAACAGGCTGCCCAGAGAGGCTGTAGACTCTTCTTCCGTGGAGATACTCGAACACCATTTGGATGCCATCTTGTACAACACGGTGAACCTGCTTCAGCAGGACAGTTGGACTAGATGATCTCCAGAGGTCCTTTCCAGCCCCACCCATTCTGTGATTCTCTGATAAGGGACAAATGCGAAATAAATTCTTTGCATGAGGGAGAAATGCGAGAAAACATTTGTCTAAGCATATTCACATAAATTTCCATTCAGTCAGGTACATAAACAATGCAACATAAAATAATTTAAAATAGTGTTAACCAGTTAAAAATAATACTTAACAAAACCCAGAGAACACAGCATTGAAATTGTGCTCAGGAAGGCTACTTTTTTACTTTTTTTGTCTTTTTAAAGTTTTCATCAGGAATATCAAAACACTTCATTTTTTTTCACGTTGTTTGACTTGAATTGGAATACTGTATTTCATTTGACTGTCCCCAAATGTTTAACATTGCATCACTTCAATCCTTTCAGGGGTGAGGGAGAGGTCTGCAGTGGTGCCACAAATATTGTGTTATGGAAGACAATGTGTAATTTATTTCCTCTATACTGGCATTCCTGTTTGAACTATTGCCTTCAATAAAGCTAGGGCAGATTTCTCTCTGCCTGAACATCAGAGTGCACAGCAGAGTCAGCACAGCTGACTGTGAGTCCTGGAAGAAGGAAACAGTTTGATTTTAGTACACCTGGGCTGCTCAGGGGGCTGTAGCTGAGTCAGTACTCACCTCACTGTCTTTGGTACTGACAAAACGTGTCTATGCCACAGTTGGTGGTGTTGACATCGCCTGACAAATTCAGGAAATACCTGGGAGGGGAGTACACAAAGAGTTCTCTGTTGCCATGGTTACCTGCACTGCCATCCTCTAAAACTAGTGTCAGTATTTTGGTCTTTTGTTAATGTCTGCAATGGAATGAACCTGAAAACAACAACAAAAATTAAATTTAATTTCAAATGCTTCATGTGCTCTGGATTATGGGAAGTTACAAAACCATAAATTGTCTTAAAAAAGAAAAATCACCGTGCCAGGCACTAAAATGCCAGAGTTGTTTTCCATTTTTGTTTAAATTGTATAAATGGTTTATTCAAGATTTGCAAACATTGTTTCTTGATTAGAACTGGATTTTTCACTTGCAGCTATTCAAACATGACATGATTAAATGTAACAGGAGTAGCATTTAACCCATATAAAAATAATCATAACCTGACAAAGTGCTAAGTAAACTTTATTAGTCCTTTTGACAGGCCAAGTGAGACTATCCAGAAGCTTTCTTAGGATACTGTGTGGCAGAGCCTATTAAGGAAAGATTTTACTGAAGCTGATATAGTAATATGTAGTCAGAGAGTAATAAAGCACCTTATTGGTGACATAAGATGAGAAAATATAAAAATATGCAACTGATTATAAAAATGTGATAGAGGAACTGCCTTTTAGGTTGTTTCTGAAGTGTTAGGCTGAAACAGTTCTTAGACACATGGCAGGAAAGCAGCTATGGGAATACAAAATTTTATTAATTCTACAGGACAGCTGTCATTATTGGTCTGCATATTTTTTAGCTAATTGATTTTTATATCCCAAAACTTGAGGACTAGCTAAAAGAGCAAGATTGTATGACCAGGACACAGATACAGGGGCCCTGTGCAACAGTGTTTTGCCTTCCTGGAAGCACTGTGAAGTTGGGACAATCCCTCTCCTTCTGCTACAGTATACTGCAATGTAGTCAATACGTTATTACTAGCTGTTATCTTTTGTTAATATTAGCAATAGTCTGGTGAATTTAATTTTAATAAGTCATAATAAAAAATGGCAATTTTCAAAGAAAAAAAGCTCAAAACTTATTCTGGACCTGATCTGTAACCTGTCTCATTTGCTGTTTTTGATTATTCGTCCCTTAATTAAAGTATCAAGACTCAATTAGATTGGATTTTACTGAATAAAATCCTGGGAAACTGTTTTTAGAATATCATCAGTATACACAGAAGAGCTCAAAATAAAAAAAGGTACCAGCCATAGAACTGACCTGTTGAGCTATTTAGGGAAATACAGATATATCACAGGAGAGGCTCAAGTCTGGTAGTCACACTGGAGGTTATCAGATATTTTAAAAACTCTTCACAATCTTTATGGAAAATCTGATAGAATGTTTTCTGAAATTTTCTCCTGATTCTTGCTGAATCTTGGATTTTTTCAACCTGAGCTCCTATTTCCTAGGGCTATTGTCTCAGTAAAAATGAACAGAACTGGATAGTAACCAGCTGAGCACTTCCACAAGCCTGCTGGTATATGAAGTTAGTGAGGGCAATAAATGAGAAAATACATCAAGAGCAATCAAAAATTTACACCTTCAGACAAGTGCATTTCCACTGCTGCTTTAACATCTAAGTCTAGCACTAGAACTTGAATTTCCTACCCTATCTATAGTATAAAGCATGTCAGTATAATCAGTTTCAGAAAAAAAATTGTTGACTCATGGAATCAGGTTTTGCTTTGCATCTGACAGAGTTGTGTAGTGGATATGTCACTGTAAACTTGTCTGAAGAAAGTTCCAAGTGTGGTTTAGGGAATTTAAAATAACTGTAGTTGAACCAAAGAGCTTTGATGGCCGCTATTATGGCAAGTTATTTCAGTGAAAAAATTACTGGTGAGAACTGGGAAAAGATTTTCACAATAATTAGATGTAATAATAGAAGTAGCTGGAAGAGCAACAAAGCATTTTAATTTCCCTACAGTTATTTTTGGACTTAACTGCCCCCCAACCCAGCAGATAATGGGCAGATCCAAAAGTTAGCAGTTTGCTTCCTCAGAGGCATGGATATAAAATTGGCTGGCTTATACCCGCAGTTTGTGAGACTGCTTAATTCCTGGAGCAGTGTTCAAAGCACCGTGCAAGGCACCAGGTCAAAGATTGTTGAGATTAAATCCAGCCCTCCAGCAAGAGCTGTCAACTGCTTCATGTAAAAATGACATTGACTGCTCCTGTGGAAATGAGCTTCCTCTGAACGAGGATCAAATATGAGAGACTTACTTTCTGCTTCCAGTTATAGATCAAATATATCTGGAAATTTGAATCCGATCAGTATTTCCTACTAATAATTAAGGTTTCATACTAAGTTAAAATGTAACATCTTCAGTCTAGCAAAAACTGCTATTCAGGGACAGCAAATTCATTTTTAATGTATAAATTTATGGTATTGTCTGGAGGTTCATTCCAAAAACACAAATCCTGGGTAACTTCACCTGACAGCAAAGGTTGCATACCATCATACAAGTAATGAGTAAGGAAAAGCTCCCAGTGGGAGAGAGGCACATAGTAATTTGGAATGTCTATGAACATAAAATATTACCAGCCTGTGTAGAAACAAATTAGGCAGATTTATCCCATAGTACCATTTGTTTCCCTTCGGTTCACACAAGAGACAGGATTTTTATTTACAGAAATGAGGCTGAGGTTAGATCTACAAAGAAGCTTAATGAAATACATTTGGTAGCTTTGGAGAGATGGGGCTCATCAGTGGCTGTTTGGTACAGGGTGGAACCTGCCCGGGGTTGTTGGGCACTGCCAGCATTACAGTGATCATATTCCAGAGAATAAGCATTGGAAATGGGATAAGGGGAATATAACTAGTACTGCTTCCACTGCCTGTGCAAACATCCTTATTGAAGCTCATAGCAGAAGGCATATAAAATAACTTTGATGATCAGGCTATATATATTTATCTGTGACATTTTTCTGTCAGAGGATCAAATGATTATACTAAACAAAACTGTGAGTGGTATCTATTTTCACATCTATATTAAGAATATGTAGCAGTGCATGCCAGGATTTCTCAGTTTTCATTTATTGTTTTGACATCAGCAAGCGAAAGTGGGTGTCTTACACCACCGTATGACAAACAACAGATGATATTGCATGGTCACTGTGGAAACCGCATTTCTGAAAAAGAGTTTCATATTTGTACCTTTTTAATGAAGATAAACCATAGCATTTTTTCAGTGTGCCTACTGTAACTTTGGTGCCAGATTTCAGGAGTTACAAGCAAAAAGAAGGTGCAAAAAATAGCTGGGATTCTTTTATTTTCTTTTTTTCTTTTTTTTTTTTTTTTCCTGAAGTCATTAGCATTGTCCAAAGTTTAAAAACTGTGATATTCTACACGGAAGAAAAACACTTCCCAGCAAGAAGGTGGCAGTTCACTGATCTTGGTAAAAGTACATTAAGGACAAGAGAAAGCACTCACTGGTTTTGATGGGAAGTGGTCATCTGATACAGGAAGTAGATTCAAAAATACGTTTTCCTTCATTTGGAATGTTCTAGGTACTGATTCAGTGATGGTGTTCAGAGGCTGTGCAAAAGACTGACGGTGTAGTTATAGAATAGGTTGTTCACCATACAGTAAAGTTCAGTAGCATTGTAATACAGGCATGACACTGGAGTAGAAAACACTCTCCAGTGAGGAATACAGATTCCACCGTGGCCAAGGAAGTGTTAGTAGGCTGCTGCAGACTTAAATAACCCTCTCCTATTTACTTTTAAAATTATTGCAGTTCAGTTGAATAGAGGCTGAAGGAAGTCTCTCTCCTTAGCTGTTGCCTTTGTGAAAGTCTGGGGTGGATGGGCACAGCCAGGTTTTCTCATCAATCAGTTGCTGCCAACTATGGTTGCACAGGTATGGAGTGTTTCTGTCGCTGCATGGGACTGAACAACACAGGGTTGGGGTGATTCAGTGATGCAGGTCCACTTCAAAGAACTGAAAAGCCAGATAAAAATAATGCACTTGGAAGAGGATGTCTGCGGAGCAGTCTGCAATTGCATTTTGACAACGTGATGCGACCATGTCCACTGTGGCCAGATGCTTTGTTTTTCCCTCTTTTGGTGAGTCTTTTTTGTCACATTGAGTTAGATGAGGCCAAAGCCCTGTTGTATGGAAGCTGCATCTGTGCAGCCGAATGTGATGCTGAGCTGGTAGTCCTGGAAAAAAGAAAGTGGTGTCAGTAGGATGTGCCTCGTAGGCAGGGCAGTCTCTGAGAAGCAGGACCAATTCTTCTGGGCACAGTGGTGTGGTAATGCATGCCTCTAGTGTCTCAAGTAACAGCTCCTTGCAGTGATGCAGGGTCACGTATGTGTGCACTGAGGAATTTTTAGAGCCAAAGCATGTAGTTCTGTAATTCACTTTGGTGCATCTCCACTGCAGGAAGAAAAATATTCTTATTTAAGTACTGAGATTTCTTTTATGCTGCACATAGATTGCTGGGGCTCCTCAAACCAAAACCCCAAAACAACAAACAAACAATGAAAAAAAAAACCAGAACAAACAAACAAACAAACAAAAA
>VXAZ01009163.1:1962315-2127956 GCA_013399875.1 Gymnorhina tibicen
AAAGAAAGGGAAGGGAAGGGAAGGGAAGGGAAGGGAAGGGAAATGAGTTAGTGACCAGATTGTGGCTTAAGTACCTAAAATACTCTTCACATTTATGTTGTTCAGTGCTCAGCTCCTGCCAAGCCTCTGAGAAATCTGTGCCTTCTGAGACCTGGATGCTTTGATACTAAATTTCTTGCTGTACCTGAAGGTCTGTTTCTGGATATGTCATAAGCACCTTAGTGGGTCTGCAGATGCTGGTGGCTAACCTCCAGATCCCCAAAACCTTAGTGGGATACACTTACTGGGAGAACTCATGGGTAGAGATAGAGAGGCAATTTAATAAGGAAAGCAAAATCCACTCATGCAAGCAAAAGACAATGAGGAATTAATTCACTGCTTCATGGGCTGGCAGCTGTTCAGCCACCTCCAGGGACAGCAGGGCCCCATCCTGTGTGATGGTGACTTGGGAAGACAACCACCATCACTGCAAATGTCCCACTCCTTCCTCCTTCTTCCCGTGCTTTATATACTGCTCATGATGTCATATGGTCAGTTCAGGTCACCTGTCCTGGCTGTGTCTCCTTCCAAGCTTATAAGCACCCCCAGACTCGTTGCCAGCGTGGAAGTATGGAAAGTAGAAAAGGCCTTGGTTCTATGCAAGCTCTGCTCAGCAATAACAAGAATATCTCTATATTATCGTCATTGTGTTCAGCACAAACCCAAATCATAGCCCCGTACCAGCTACTGTGAGGAAAATTAACTCTATCCCAGCCAAATCCAGCACTCTTATGTTCTAAGATACTTATCTTTTGTATAACCAGGTACTTATCTGGTGTATAACCAAGTATTTTGTGTATCATTTGAACCAAATAGCCTGCTGGCAGTACACCTGGTCTCCTGTGCAAAAACCTGAATGAAGAAAAGATTTGCATACAAGCTGTCAATTTGAGTCCAAAATCTTTGTATTTTAAAGTCTCAGGCACTTAGAAAAAACAGTTCTTCCATGTTCCAGCAAGAAATTTGAATAAACTCAAACTGTACTCAAAAGGATAAGCAAGGAATGCATGGTAGTCATGACCTCTTGCAGCTAGTACCCTGTGCTGACTTTCAGTATGAAGGATTCTTGCTAAAAATTCTTTGGAGTGATGTGGTGGCAGAACTGTTTTCTAATGTTTCACAGCATCTTCAGAAAAGGAATCTGTGTGAAAAGCAGCACCACAAGGTTTCAGGTGGGTATTACCACTATAGAAGTGGGGTTTTTATTTTTGAATCACTGCAAATATCTGTGGTTTTGAAAAAACAAAATTGCAGCAATGTGAGCTTTCCTATCAGTAGAGATTTTATGGCAACTACCTGGTGACCATTAATTCAGCATTTCATTTGGATGTTACTTTGTCCATATTTACAAGCAGTTAGTGTCTTAGAATCCGTTTGACAAAACAAACCAAGACCAAAAAAGAAGCATTACCCTATTTTAACTCTCAATAATGGTATGATGAATTAGAAGATATGAAGCTAGTTAATTTGACAAATTATGCACCCACCACTTCAAGTTAAATATTAAGCAGTTTGTCTGATAATGGCCTTTCATTAAGACTGGGCTTTACTTGGTAAATATTTGATGTGTGCCATCTTAGAGGGAGTACCTCACTAAATTTCTTTTGCTTCCTATGGGCTAAAAGGCTAAATAGCCTTAACAGTAATTTTAAACATAGTTCTGCTATCCCAGACTTGCTTAAGACTTATCTTGCCAAGGATGGTAAAGAGCATTGTAGAATGTAGCAGCTAACAAAGACCTGCAGCAAATTCAGGACAGACCAGACATCTTATATTTTTACTGAGTGCCACAGGGCCCATAAGAGTTAGATAATAAAACACAGGTATAGGAGAGTTGATCTGAAGTGGAAGTAGAAACGTAAATTCTATTTAAACCTTTAACTATTATTTTCTGACAACTTTCTCAGTCCCTCAAGGCCATTGCACATTATTTTTGACTTTAAGGTCAAGGACTTTGCAGACACAGCCATGCTCTAATAGTCCAGGTCTATCTCAGTTTTTAGCCATCTCTAGCTACTTGCATATGTCTTGTAGCAGATGATAGCCCTTCTTTTCATAGCCAAGGGTCTAGACCAGAAAGTCAACCTAGTGTCAGATCATCCTGAATCTGGAGGAGTTTCAATTCAAATTTTCCTCTTTGCACTAGAATACTATTCCCACAAGCTATATCCTCTGTTATTCTGAGACGGATGCCTTTTTCCCCTGGTGGAACTGAGCCACAGTGCAGGAAACTCCATTGGATCACAGTCCCAAGATGAAGGCTGTTTTAGATTAAGCAGTAGATTAATGTGGACTGCTCCAAGTGCAAGGGCCAATAATTTATACTGGGCTGTATTATATTCACAACTCATGGCCACAGTTACATGAGCTTCATTTCCGGTCCTGGGGTGGTTTTTTTAATTTTTGAGATTTGCACACCCAGATTTGTTTCAATACAAAACTGCACTGACATTGCCTGCAGGCTACATCCTCTCAGACCAGAGTAATAGGTAGTTATTTGTTAAACTTTTTAACACAATAGTATTTAAGGTTTGGTGTGCACCGGACATATTAATGGCAGGCAAACCTGACCTCTGGTTTGTATCATGTATAATAGGTTGCTCTGTTATGACTGTAGTATAGCTGTGCTTATGCAACTGTGGTTGTGTCCTGTTTAGGCTGTGAACATTCTACTTTTGCTTGTGGACATATTGATTCACTCTGAGTCATTCCTTCTCCTGTCAGAGTTGCCAACAGCAATAATTACTCTGAAAACAAACAGAACTGGGTTCAAGGCTGCCACATTTTATTCTGAGGCAGGCAATCAAATATGAGAAGATATATGCCAGCCCTCTCTGATTCTCCTGGGGAAGGCTTGGCCACATACACCACAAAGGCATTTCGAATGCTTCTGATCCTTACTAATACAGTCCCAAAGGGGCCCAGAGCTGTAATAGGGGCAGGAGGCTGAAACCAGGCTATTGTAAGCACTTTTGTAATTCCTCCTCCCAAGTTGATCAGTTTATGAGTCTTTAAACCAATTAAGGTGGTTTTTCTTCCTGGCACAACTCCGATTGGAGGACTGTTCCATACCCTTGCTACTGAAAACGGTAAGAAATTTTCTTCTGATTTCCCGAAGCTATGCAGAGCCTGAAGTTATACAGAACAAGTTTTGGCTTTTAAAATTTTCCTCTGCTGTTAATATAATTCTCGTAGAACTTCAGTAGTTCTTTTCTTCCCAGGTATTACATAAGACACATCAGGCAGTATGTCTATAAAGGGCACTCAGTTTTTGTTTTTCAAAGTTAAGTGAACCAATCTACTATATGCTTCTCTGGACATTCTACCCCACCCCTCCACTAATTCTAACACCAAGTTTGCATATTTGTTTTAGTTAAAGCTCAATCAGTCTCAAAAATGTGTTTTAATCTTGGTACATTAAGGAGTTGGTGCCTTGCATATCTCTGCTGTTTCACAAGCTTGTTCTCACATCCATCATATGCCAAACTCACTGATTATGCAGCCATCCAGAAACCGTTGTGCTCAGGCTCATATGGAAACTGAGGCACATATGGAACAATAACTCAAGCTCCAGTATATGCATAACAGCCTTTCATATCCACTGCCAAATAGCAGTGTAAATAAAACATCCAGGGTTTTATCCTTCTGCATGACAGGCATTTCAGGTTTGCAGAAGTAAATGCTTGTTAGGATTAAAAGCAATACACTTGAGACCTACGATGTTGAATTTCACTCTGAATCTATTAATTTATCTCAGGCTGCCTGCGTGACAATCAGGTAGTCCTGCCACTTTAAAGAAGTCTTCAGACTTTGTCTTGCTCCATGAATCTCTTTCTATCATTACTTAGCATCTTACCATTCAGATTCAGTTATAAGTTTCACTTAAAAAAAAAAAAGAAAAAAAAAGAAAAAAAAAGGAAAAAAAGAAAAAAAAGGAAAAAAAAACCAGCAGAGGAAGTATCAGTATTGGAGAATGTCACTGGAAATGGATTTCAAAAAATGGCATTGTTTTACAATCCTTGGGGGGGTATATGTTCTAAAATGATCATCATCAGCAAACTTTACAGCTAAATTGTGTGTGTGCGCTTTACAGATACAAGAAGGCAAGAAAGTATCTGCTTTATCCTGCCACTAAGTAAAAATAGACCTCTGTTGTATTGGTTGATAGACAAAAGTGTGTTCATGAGCAGCACGAGAGAACTTGGTTCTTACAAGATTCTGTCTTTGAGAACTATTGTTCTGCTTCATGGAAAAATCTTAAAGGGTGTGGGACAGGAAAGTTAATACTTATCTCCATATTGAATGAGTCCTTTCAGATTTGCTCCAGCATGTTAGACTGTCACCTCATGTGCACAGCATGTGCACATCTTTGTACTGAAATGGAGTTCAGTGTGTAATTCCTTTACAAAAGTAATTGCACTGTACTGCACCCAAACTTGAGCAGAATATTGGCATTTTGTCGAGTTATATATTCAGAATAATGAAATTCAGTGAAAAAATACAAGTTGCTGTCTTTGACAGGATGGACGATATTCAAAGTCTATGAAAAGTAGAGTTAAATGTGAAAGCCTTGATTCTTGATACTGCAGCTAGCTTGGAAATTTGGGCAGAGCACTGTGAAAAGCAGCTATGGCTTGGCTCTTTTCTTTAGTCAGTTACCACATAAATGCCCATGGACTGTGTTCCCATACTTCACACATACTTTTGCTACAGCTCAGGATAAATGCAGAAATCCAGAGGAAAGCTGTAAAGTACAGGCTGGCAGAGGAAATACTTGCTAGAGTAGCTGATGAAAAGGCTGAATATTGTCTGTCTAAAGCACCAACTTCTCAGTTTCTGTTTCTGCTTTCTTATTGGTGAGTTGCAAAGTTCTGTCTCTAAATGTGAAGCTGAAAGTTATAGAAAATACTGGTGCTTGATCATCAATACTAGCAATAAACGAATATTCAGGAAGAGAGCAAAAGGTAGAGGTGTGTGTTGGGTTGACCCTGGCTGGATGTCGTGTACTCAGTAAAGCCACTCAATCACTCGCTCCACACCTGGACAGGGGAGAGGAAATATGACAAAAGGCTCACGAGCTGAGATAAGGACAGCCAGAGATCACTCATCGATTATCATAATGGGTAAAGCAGATTTGACTTGGGGAAATTAATTGACCTTATTAGCAGCCAAAATCAGAGCAGGATAATGAGAAGCAGAGCAAATCTTAAAACCCCTCACTCCTTCCTCCTGCTCAGCTCTGCCTCCTCCCCCACAGTGGCTCAGGGAGACAGGGAATGGGGGTTATGTTCAGTTCATCACATGTTTCTGCAATTGCTCAAGGAGAGGAGACCTTTCCTGCTCCAGCGTGGGGTCCCTCCCACAGCAGACACTTCTCCGTGAGCTGCTCCAACGTGAGACAATCCTTACAATAGTAACTATTGATCACTGTTGGGGGTGCACTTGTGCATGAGTGTTGATCATGGACATGGGTAAAACTGGAAGAAGTGGCGTTGCTCATATAGCATATATAGGACTCATATAACACGTATAGCCACCCAGATAGTTGGAGTGATTAGTAAATTGACTGTGTGTTGTTTATAATTCAATTCAGAGGTATTTCTGAGGGAACACTTTAGTATTCTGGAAAGTTATATACTTTGTGTGTAAGTGGACTGATACCCTATGTGAGTATTTATTTATGCACAAATGCAGTAAATTTGAGCATTGTAAGTTGTACATTGCAACAAAAGAATAGGAAGTGGGGCTATTTCTTGCTTGAATTACATACCACACAGTGTGTATTGACACCATAGTTGCCAGAACATACATATTCCAGCCTCCAAGTTCCATATAAATGAAGAACAAAGTCAAACATTCAGGGAGAAAAGAGGAAGAGAGGTTTTAGGTAAGATAGTCCAATGTAATATTAACATATATTAATGTATCTAAAACTTTTCACATGGTGCATTATTTGAATAGGTACCTACTTAAGCAGTAAGCAACAAGATGGCAAATACAGGGAGCAGATGCTTATAAATCACTGGAGAAGCAGGATTTTTTTTCATTTTCTATGCAACATAAACCTCCTTTTCTATATCATGTTACCTGACCAGGATTCGAAAATCCTGTTGCCAAATATTTTACATCTTTCAGAAGCAGACAAGCAGACATGTCCAAAAAATATAGTAATACCAGACTTTTTCAGAATGTGGTGACTTTTAGCTGTAGATTGGGCCTTGTGCACCTATCAAGGCTTGCTGTCTTTCTCATGTGGAAACACAGACATGAAGGAGGGTGAAGTAAAGGAAAGCCATAAACCCAGACTCACTTCTCCCTGTGCACATTAGGGCACGTATGTGAACTCTGCATCTGGTGTTTGGTAGAGCACCTGGGTTTATTCATAACTCCTGTGGCATTAGCAAAAGAGCAAAGCATCTCTTAACATATGTAGGACCCAAATATATTTTCAAATCTGCCACAGAGTACTTGTTTACAAAGAATGTTTGATTGACCTGTAGATTTTGATTTTTTTAAAATGAGTTTTGAAGGGCTGTGAAAAAGAGGGGGCTGACCATGTCTCCATTCTGCTACACTCAGTATTTTTTGGCACTTTCTGCCCACTAAATGCCTGAAGCTGGAAAAGGCTGTTATCTTCCCTACCAGTGATCTCTTCCTAAAATTTGTAAACTTATAAATAATGATGCCTTAGGTTTTAACTTTTATATTTCTCAAGTTCTGGATCACTTAGTGTGTAACTCTGAAGTTTCTTGTAGCTCGTTAGCTGCTCTCCTAGGCCAGATAGACACAACAAAGCTTCTCTGAGCTTGCTGTTCAAGGACACTCAGATTGTCCTAGGCCCGAAGGTGTAAACTGGGGCTGCGAGAGAGGTGGAGAAGTTGAAGAAATTACATCATTAGCTAAAGTTTTAATTGGTGAATTTATGCTGATATGCAAATGGACCAAACCCATAAAAGTGTGAAGGACTCATGACTTGTTGTCCATCTTGGGGTCCATTTTGGAAATAGCCTCTGGCTCCCCAGGGTGTACCTTTGAAGGCCTTTTAAGTAAATATCACCTTTATTCCCTTACCCTGTCTAGTCTCTGTTTCCAGGTTGGCCTTTTTAGGCATCAATAACATATCTAAAGGCAACAGGTTAGTCTTTAGAAAGGAAAGCAGGTTTTAATCTTTGAAGAATCTACGCCATTGACTGAAGAGTTCTTCTGGCACGTTACAGGAAGGTCCTCTTCCCTCTGTGGTATGAGACTGTCTGCTGAGGCTCTAGCATTGCCCTTCAAAGGGCAACAACACCTAGGGGAGTGCTCTGCAGTACCATCTCCAAGTGAACTGAGCTGTGTCCCCACAGTCCTTGGGATGGGCTGGAGTGAAATCTCGGACTCTCCTTCCAGCCAGCAGGAAGTGCTGAATGTGACTGTAAATAAAAGCATCTTTCTGGGATACCTAATGCCCCATGTGCTGTACAGGAGAACCCTGGGCCTTCATTTAGCTCCAGGTTCCAAGGGAGACTGTCCCTAAAAATCTGCAAGCTAACACTAAAATAAACTACTGTATTTAAACATTAAGGTTACATGTTCAACTTCTAAATAGTTTGTGAGGCTGGTGAAGGATCCCAGCATGTTCTGTGTTTTGTGAGCTGGCAGAAATCAGTCTGTTTGTAGTTGGATCTTCTGTGTTTGTACACATTCAGCAAGTACTTGGTGTGATGTTGTTTCTCTCTGGGATGCAAGACAAGTTTGTTATCCTTTTTGTAACAAAACTAGTAAATGTTTACAGACAAACTTGCACCAGTTAAAATAAACTGCCTTAGTGTTACATCTTTCACTGGATCACTGCAGCTCCTCTGTATACAAGTTCCCAGTCAGGTATTTGTAAGAAAATGAAGATTCATTGTAAAAGTAATTCTCTTCACTGTTCTATACAAACATGTAATTGAGAAATAAAAGAAAATTATTATCATAGTCAGATTGTCCTGTGAGATAAGTATTATTTCACCAATGGAAAAATTGAGTATTCCATTATTATCCCTGTAAATATATTCTGAAATTATCTCAAAATAACCTAATTGTTAGAGAAGTTGATGACAATCGACTGCCTTCAGAGCAATGTGAGCTATTCAGAAAATATTAATTTCCTTTTAAATACTAAATTGATCTGTCTCATTGTTCAGGCTGTGATCCAGACCACCCTTTAAAACCCATTATGTTTCTCTTGGGTTTTTTTGTTACTTGTATTTTGTTGACACAGATTTCAAACAATCTGCTTTAGAGTTTAATTCCATTATGTCAATATCCCTCTTTCAAATAATCACTGAGTTGACAGACATCAATAATTTAGCAAGTATCTGAGAGGAATATTTAGGAGTATATCAATATCACTCATTGTTCAAAGTCTCTAAAAATCCCTGAGGGCAGGGTAGATCTGATTTGTGTGAAGACTGAGATGAAGAGAATTATGTCACCTAAGCCAAGGATGTTTTTTCCAAGCAAATTATAGAATCATTGTGTTTCAGACATTCAGCAACATAATAATTATGTTCCCATTTGGGCTGTGAAGGCAGGATTACTGCTGCTTTGCCATGGTTCCAAATCCCATTTCCAGTGATATCTAGGCTATTCATATTCTAATTCTTGGAACTGCTCATTTTCTGTGTAAGTGCTTTCACATTTCTGTTAGTAGCAACAGCAAATAGATTACCAATAGAGCTTTAATCATTATTATGATATGTCATTTTTCTGTCTAGGTTCCTTAAGCACATCAGCCTTAGCTATGAATGAGAAAAACTTTAAAAAATTCAGGGTACAATCTATTGCATACAACAGTGTGTTCAACAAAAGTATGAACCAAAAGAAACTAAAAATTTCTTAGAACCATCATGTCCATTAGTCTGAACTTTTACAGTAATGTGCAGAGAAGATTTGGGAGTCAATGCTGGAAATTACATTGAAGGCTGACCTTACAAATGTGGTTCAAAGATAGCTCTTCCTCTTTACCACTGCAAGACAATTCCATTTTAGATCATCGGTAGATCTGTCTTTGTAACAACCTTAGAATCATGCTGAGTCTAAAGTGGATCAAAATAGAACCAAATTCAAATTCAACTAAATATAAATCAACTGAATGAAACATAAACATGTTAAGTGGTGCCTTAATGCTTACACTCAGACCTACTATGCCTTCATAATTCAGAGAATTTTGAAATCCATAAACAGTTAGGCTTTCTTTATGCTTGTTTTCATTCCCATTATTTGCACAAAGCAGTGTTAGGTCTCAAGGTTAATAGGTGCCTGTGACAGACTCATTGCTTTCCCTGTCACTACCGCTCGCTCAGAGTTTGACCTTCTCACTGAATGGGGTTTTTTAGGATTCATCAAAAGGCAGCCTGTGCAATATTATGTGACTTTCCTCTCCACTTTAGTTTGTCTTCCTTTCTTTCTTATTTCTCTGCTACAGATATGTGTGTTTTACCTGTTCTATGCTCACCTGCAAATCACTTGATCTTCTAGCTTTCTGTTTGGCTTTTTTCTGTATTATACAAGCTATGCTTAGTCTTGCCTGCCTTTGAAGAAAAAAACAGAATGTCTTAAGTTTCTGCTCAGGATGGAACCTGTTCTTCATAAGAACAAATGTAAACAGGTTAGGTCGCTATGAACAATTAAAAGTCAAAGGCTCGATGTAAGTTGCATTTGATTTTGTGTAATTTCTGAACTTACCAGCCATCACTCCTAACTGGGTTTTTTTTCTCTTTTCAGAACCTTGTAATGTTCAGTAGCATCCTAGACAGTACTCCATTCAACTATCCCCTCTCAATTTCAATTAAAACTGCTTTTGACAGTTTTTGACAAAAACTCTAATATCTCCCAACAAAAGTACCAAGAAAGTGTCATTTTCTTGGCATATGACATGTAAATATTCCATTTGTGGAATACTAGTTGAGACCCCACATACTTTTCTTCCTTAGACCTTTGTTCTTGCATATTCTGATCCCTTTTGTCTCCTTGGAGGCTACCCGGGATCTTCAGTCAGAACAGGGACATTTATTTTGGTTTGATAAACCTGACTGTTTATCAAAGAGGAATATGAAGTCCTCTACAGTTATACGAAAATCGTAAGATCCAGGAGTGATGCCTTGAGGTGGCTACCTGAAAACAGAGGCTAGACAAGATTAAGGGAGTAAGAGTAGGTATTTATTTGAAGGGCCTTCAAAGGTACACCTTGGGCAGTCAAAAGCCTCCCGGGGGCTCCACCCAAGATGAACGCTGGGTCACAGGTTTTTCACACTTTTATAAGTTTGGTCCATTTGCATATCAGGGTTAATTTTCCAGTTATAATTTCAGGTCATTACCCCAAGTTTTCTCCCCCTGTCAGAGGCTTTAGTTTACATATTTTGGGGCTTGGGACAACAAGGTGTCCTTGAGTTCAGGCCCAGAGAGGGTTTGTTATGTCTAACCAGCATGAGAGAACAGTAGCTAACAGGCTATATTAAGTTTCAGAGTTACATACTAAGCAGTACAGGATTTGAAAAAAATATAAAAGTTAAACCCTAAGGCATCAGGAGGACTTCTTTGTTTTTCCCAGTGTACAATATATCTATGCCTCTAAACTGTATTGAAAGTGACATTCTGTCATGGGGAGCCATACTTTTCTTCCCCATTCTGTATGCCCCATTTTCTGGTTTCTGTGGCTAAGGGGTGTGCAGACTGAAAGGATGCAACAGTGCCTGTCAGCCTGCTGCCTGTGCAGACAAATAAAGGTAAAGGCCTTGGGACACATCACAGGGCTGACAGCCCCAGTGTAGCCCATGGATTAACCTCCTTCCTAGTGATGCCATGATGATTTTTTGCTTTTCCATATACCCCTCTTATATACCCTTTTATATACCCTTTTATACAGCTTTTATGTATCCTTACTGCTTTTAGCCCACATACTTGTAATTCCCTAAGTCAGATAACTTGCTTAAATTTCATTAAGCCAAGAGACCAAACATCTTGGGAACCTTGCAGTTGGGTCAGAAAGCCCCAGACACCAAGGTCCTCTCCAGAACACATTCTGTAAACCAAGATAGGCCCATCCAGGGGGAAGGTTCCTCAGGACAGGGGCTTCTCTTGAGCCTCTCATTGGGGAATCTTTGATAGATATGCTAATGTGCAAGGTCTGTAACTGTATACACAAATCATCATGTGTGTGCATTTTCGATGTGCATTCTGGGGTGTATTTCGGTGCATTCTATCTGGATGTGGTGCACCTGAGGATCCTTAAATAAATACCAAGGTAAAACCCTTTTTTCCCCTCTAATTGTGTTTAGCTTTTAATTCTAAGCCCAGGGACAGGCAACACTAGGAGCCTTGTTTTGAAGCATGCTGTGCTGTGCACCAACTACCCATCAGGGAAGCTGCAAAATTACAAAGTTGGTTCTTTGATGTTAGGTCAGTCAAACTCTTCTGCGAACTCACCTTCCTCTGCCTCCCTTGCTTCAAAACGTGCTGCCTACATACTTCATTTCTGTATGAAAGGCAGAAGAAAATATCTGCAGTCATCCATGAAGCCAACAAACTATGGAAAGCAACAGCATGAATTTAGAACTATTCAGTCTTAGGAATTGCACTACCTTTTGCCCTTCCTTTTGGTATAGAAACCCATTGTAACAGAAAGAGTTTCAATTTCCCCCACTTTTTGTGCATTTCCAGCATCAGTCCTGGGACCTAAAACTTCTTCTTCTCTCTTGTTCCCTTTTTCTTCCCGTACTGAGGACTTAGGAACTTGACTCCAACTAGCAAGTAGGTGCCTTGTGCTAGGAGTCAGTTTATTCTGCTGTCTGTCAGAGGACTCTGCATGAACCGTGAAACATCTTGCTTGGTTTCTTGCTTTAAAGTTTCATCATGTGCAATAGTACAACCAAATAAAAAAAAGTGTGGAGAGCTGTGTTAGATATAGCTTTGAAAAATGCTGAAACCAGATTGCTTTTGAAAAATTCTTATTAGATTTCAAACTTATCAAGCAAAAAAATTTAAGAAGTTTTACAAGCTTTCTAACATAAAAACCACCGTTGAATCTAGCCTAGATATTATTGCCTACTCTTGTTGAAAATGCCTGTATTGTCTGAGATTACCTTAATTACTTTCTTGTTCATATCAGAGATTCCCAAAGCACAGAAGAAGCACTAGCAGCACTACAGAATGTTTCAACTCATTTGCTTTTTAGAGGTGCTTCTACAGCAACATTTATTTTTAGAAATAATATAAGTAGAATTAAAAAAAAAAAAAGAAAAGACAACAAAACAAAACAAAGGAAACAGACCAGAGACACTTGGGTTCTTCAGCCTGCTGATTAGTTGCTCAAGTTTATGCTCAATTGCTTTAAGTTGCCTAGGCTATAAAGTACAGTTGTTAAATTTCTGCTGCTCTACTGAAACTACTAGACAAAATCTGGTACTGTGCCAATTTATATCAGCAGAAAACTCAGCATAATATCATCAAATTATTTTTTTAACAGTTTGGCTTCCATTTAATCAACACATAAGGAAAGCAGGACAGTTTAATAAACATTCAGAACAGCAATGTTATGAACAAAATAATTCAATTTTGTACTAAAACTCCTGTAATTGAGTTATGTCTGTTTACTAGATTTCTGCCAAACCTATCAGGCATCAGGAGGCTTTGAAGTAACACAAGCATAGCAGTTCTAAGTTGTCAAGGAGTTTGATGCAGTTACTCCATGGGAATATTTACATAAATGAATTATATGAAGCAATTTTTGCTATTAAAAAAAAATCCAGAAACTGCAGACAAAACCTTTTTCCTTCACTTTTGGATTCATTATTAAAGCTGGAAAGCAATTCAGCCTCCATTTCTTAGCTATTATTAAAGCTGGAAAGCAATTCAGTCTCCATTTCTTAGCTATTATGATGAACATTTAGGACACATTTAGGGAGAGAATTTTTTGAGGAGACGAAGAGCAGTGAGCAATAAAAACCCATGCTCATATATATAATGCAGCTTCCTCCCCTGCACGTGCCTTTAATGTGCATCCTGATACAGTGAGAGATAGGGTTAGATTGCTGATAACTCTGTTGTCAAAGCCAGGCTTTCACAGGAGAGTAACACGAAAAAACCTAGGCACATTTCTGTGTGCTGTGCAGCAGTGGGAACATCATGCTGGACTCTGTGCTCACAATCAGAGAAGCTGTGGAAGGTATGGTGGATGAGTGACATTGAGAAGACTGATACAGCAGAACTCTGTTAAATGAGTAATATTCTAGAGTGATTAAAGAAGAAAATATCAGCTTGATAGAAAAGCAGATTTCAAGTTCTCATCTATTTAAACTGGGTGTTTCTATATTGAAGTCTTTCGTGCAATCAGGAAGGCACACCACAGTAACTGTTAGGCCATAGAATCACTGAGCCCCTTTGCTCAAGTATTCACTCCCTTGCTCAAAACCAGATGAACTCTGAATTCAGCCCCAGCTGTTCAGGACTTCGTCCAGTTTGGTTTCCAGGTCTCTGAGGAACTGCCACAGCCTCACTCAGCAGGAAACCTGCTCCAGTGTGTGAGCATCCTTCTGGTAAACAAGTTTGCCCTGTGTTTGGTCAGAATCTTCTCTCCTAATTTCTGATCATTCTTTCTTGTCCTCCCATTACATATCATTGCAAAGACCTTGGCTCCATCTTTTCTGTAGTTTTATCATAGGTACTGGAAAGCTGTTAGTAGCAAAAGAGACTCCTCTTTTCCAAGATGGACACACCCAGTTCTCTCAGCCTTCCCTTGTGCCTTGTGCTCCAGCCCCGATCATCTTGGTGACACTCCACTTAGCTTGTTGCAGTTTATCACTGCCTTTTTTGTACAGCAGGAGTTCCAAACTCAATGTAGTATTCCAGGTGTGATCTAACAAATACTGAGTGAAGGGGAACAGGCACCTTCCTTGATCATCTGTCTATGTTCTGCTTAGAAAGTTCAGCAGGCTGTTAGCTTTTGCTGCTGTCAGGGAGCAGTGCTGATCTGTGTTTAGGTTTCTGTCTACCAGGATTCCCAGTTCCTTTTCTGGAAAACTGCTAATCAGATAGGCAGTGTCCAGCCTTTAACAATGCAGAGAGTTGGTTCATCCCAAGCACAGGACTTTGCCTTTGACATTTTTGCATTCTGTGAGTTCTGTGTCTGCCCAGTTTTGTAGTCAATCTAGGTCCCTTTGAATGGCTGTCCTGTTCTTTAGAATATAGTTTGCTTCATCAGTCTTGTTTCATCCATGGTTTTGGTGAAGATACAAAGTAGGAGAGTTCACAGGATAGACCCCTGAGGAAATCCATTTTAAGATGAATTTCCAGTAGAAACCATAACCCACTGTCCTCATGACTCAGGCAGTTTTTCATAAATCTAATCAGGCATTGACCCAGAAAACGGCCTTGCTGAAGCCAAGATAGACATTATAGACAACTGTTTGATCACTCACACATGTAGCCATTATATTGTAGAAGGTAAAAAGGTCTGTAAAGCATAATTTACTGTTGATAAACCTGTATTAACTACTTACAGCCACCTGCTGAGAAGCTTAATTCTTTGCCTCCTGACCATATAAGCAAAGACCTTGTTGTGTTTTTGGAACTAAGATTCCTTATATACTATCTGAGGCAACTTTGTGGTACCAGAGGGCAAATTTCCAATTATTTGTAACACCTCTAGGGATGGGTAACCAGTTTCAGAATTTACCCACTCTCACTGTGAGAGAATTTTTTTTCTTATTACTAATTGGCATTTTGCTTGCTGCAATTTGTGATCACTTCCTTTGTTAATGCAGTTTATTATACAATGACCAATAGCTAGGTAACAAAAAATGCTGAACACAGGGCTGTGCCTGAAAATCACAATTTTAGAATCTCAGCTCCTACAGTTCAAGGTTGGAAAGTCCACATGAGATCCAAAGCCCACGCTCTTCTCACAGTAGATCTCTCTCCATCTTTCCAAGAATGGCTTATTCTTCATAATTTTGATACAGTTTATGGAGCTAAACACTTGGAAGGAATGTGAAAGTCTTGGTACCCTTTGTGTCTTGGTGCCCTTTGGAATTGAAATACGTACCAGTGACAAAATTACCCCAACAGTTAGGCTGTATTAATTCAGAGTTTAATTCTCACCAATTCAGAAGAAAAGAGGCAATGTGCCTCTACATAAGGGACAGGACTCTTATACAAGAAATAATGTTGTATTTCGATTTCTGGTTTTTGGACAGCTTCATGAATTCTGGTCTGGGTGTTCTGTTTGATGGTTACAATTGTTTTCATATCAGATCCTCTTGGACAAAAAGTAGCATCATTCTTGTCAGTTTATCTTAGACAAATCACCAACCTTTCTGCTTCTGTTCCCAATTATATTTATAAATTGTTACCTAACATAGCTTTCTTTTGTACTGGAAAATATCATCCAGCTGTGTAAATGGGAAAAGGGACCTCAGGGTCTGCACATCTGAACATATTTTTTAATCTCAAATCACTTATTAAGATCCCATAACTGTCATCTATCCAAATCCATATGGGAGTTGACAGCTATACAATGCTTAAGATACTTCAAGGAGACCTGCTGTGTGTTCTTTTCTGTCTGCAACTAAAATGTTCTGTGTAGTGGTCTAATTTTGCTATATATCTGATCAGAAGTGGTATTTTCACCAGTTCAACTCCACTGGAAGAAATTTCCCAGACATATTAATTTTTTATGGATATAATTCTTATTGCAGTGTTATTACAGACTGTGTCTTTTAGGGCACAGCTTTGCAGTTTGGGAACAACTACTAAAAATCAGTCAAACCAGATTACACTTGTATGTATTTGAGCCCATTTTCTCTGATTGCAACACAGCCATTAAGACTGCTGGTTAAGCCAGCAGTCATTTTCCATAGCATTTATTAAACCAATTGCATTGTTAGGAATTTCTAGACCTTCCAGTAGCTAATATTTAATAAAAAAGGTGGAGCCACTACTTTACCTTGACAATGTCTAACAAACAATCAGCAGGTTGTCCTGACATTGCACACCTCCAGGAAAGATAAACTGCTCCAGAATATTCTGTGGAGGCTCTGCTTCTACTCTTCTCTGTTTTACATCGGTGGAATTGAGTAGAGACTTTTCTATCACTTCTTCTAATGTCTCTTCAGCACATAAGATAGAAATCACAATTACTACTGCAGTGTGGGATTATTCCTTATTCACTGACCAAATAGAAATTGCTTCCAGTCTTTTATTTCAGGGTAGGTTTTTTTAGCAACCATCTCTAAGTTTAATTTCTAACTGACTCACCTTAAATAGTATAAATATTTGCTATTTTCTGTGATATTTGACCATTTATCTGTTGCCTAACCTTAAAATGTTTGTTTTAGTCAAAACTCTTATATACTTAAATCACCGGCTGTGCCATACTGCTCTCCCCTCTGGTTTGTGCTGTTTCTAAATTGCCTGTTGCAGAGTCAACAAAGAGTATGCTTTGTCTGGCAGAAGTTTCACATTAAGTCTGTGGAAACAATGTTAGTCTAGTACGTATTGACATTAGAAAGGCTGAGAAATGAAAAAGATGCATTTTTCCACCCTTTTAATAATTTTAAAACCCGGTTTCTAGAAAGTGATGGACTTATTCTGTTTCTTGACATGAAGTATAGTCCCTTCTGTTTTGCTGGTAAATGTGTTAAAGATAAGAGGCTCAGCGTTTTCAAATAAAAATAACATAACTCTCATGATCTTTGCCACTCATTTCCCACTTCTACTAACTGGAGTGTGGCCAGAATTTAGCTCTCGATTTCAAATTCCATTTGTAGGCAAATAATTCCTCTTACTTGTTTCCTGTTTTCTGGTGTTAAGAACAACTATTATTCCTTTTAAGTATTTATCCTGACAGATGCCAGCAGAGTAACCAACTGTGCACCTTTACTTGCTGCTTCAGGATAATAGTAACTAGTGAGCTTCAGGCTCAGGAAGTAATTTTCTCACAAAACTCTGTCTTCATTAGTTCTTATTCTATTTTCAGAATACCTCTCACCCAGTATGAACTGGGCAAATTGATAATCACATAGTGTGTCTGGCAGGGAAATACTGTCGTGCCTATCCCAAGTATAGATGCTATTGAGCTGTGTGTTTGCACATTGGTTTTACAGATGGGGGATTTGATCTGTCCTACATAAGTACAGAGAACGACAAGCAATGTCACATACTTCTCCCTCTTCTATTTTGGCTGTTTAAAAGCAGACTAAAACCCAGCTGAATATCAGTCTGCGTACTACACCTCCGTTGCCCCAGTTGGCCAGCTGAAAGGAGTAGGCAGACTGACTCATAGATGACCTGATTTCTTTCTTCCCATTTGGCAGCATGTAGCTTGGAACTGGAACTAACACAAGCACCAGGGCCTATTAGAGAAGAGCAAGCTGGAATGAGATACAGCTTCCCCAGCTCCTTTGGTATGTTAGCCCTTCTGTATCCAATATAGTACAAAAGCTTAGGGTTTACAAACTCTCATCCACAGCAGAAGGATCCCTTCCAACAAGCTACTTGGTATTTCTGTGATGAGGCCATGAGAGACACTGAGCTGCACTGCACAAAATTCTCATGATACTTAGAGGAAAGCTCTCACTGTTGTATCATGCCTAAATGGTACTATCTCCTCGCTGTGCTGGTATGCAACTGATTTCAGAAACTGAACAGACTAAAGCAGAACTGCAAAAAAATGTACTACTAGAGCATCAATGATGTAGAGAATTGGACATTAAAAGAATAGCCTACTCAGATAGTATTTCTTCCTAGACCACTTAAGGATCTCTGCTCCAGCACTTTTCAATTGTTTCTGCCTGCTCACACAGCCACAGCTGAAATAATGACATTTCTTCACTCATTCCTGAAGGAAATGCTGTCTATATATAGTATTTAGCTACAGTGACTTGCAGATTTTAACTGTGATTCCATGCTGATTTGTTTCTCATGTATTTCTCTAAAAGAAAACAGGGAGGGAGATTATATTTTAGCCATTCATACAGTTAGTTAAGCCAATGGCAATGTGATGTACATGTCCATGTCATTACACAAGCAAACCTTGCAAGTGCTTTCTCCTTTCCCTGTCTCTGTGTGATAGTTGGCCAGCTCTGCTGTGAGTAATTGCCCTTAAATGCTTCTCAAATTGATGTGATGAAATTCACCTTGGGGTCAGCCACAGTAGTGGCTTGTCACAGGATCCGTTTATGTCAAGTGTAGAACTTGACACAATTGTTCAGAAATGGGATTTCAGCCTGGAACTGTTCCCTACATGAGCACACTAAACGTGAGGTTCATGAGGTTATATTAACCTTCTCACCCAAATTACCAAAACAGGGAAAACTACACCTCTGACTGGAGGTGAAGGAGGCAGGTCAGGCTACCCTTGGGTGGTGGTAATTTATCACTGCAATAACAGTTACAGAAGTACTTAAGTAAAATATTCAATGGAAAGGATGGGAGAATAAGAAACAAATTGAAGAGAATACCCATACTTGGTTTCCCTTCATATGAATAAATAAATTTCCCCGTCATAGAGGCATGTATCTTGCTAAATTTCGTATTTAGTCAGATACTTACAGTGGTCTACCTGGAAATCATTCACAGCTCTTACTTGCTGGGAATATCTTACTATGCTTTTCTTGATAGCCCCTCTGTGAGAGTAGAAAGTGTTACTATTCCATATTGCATAGACAGAACTGGGGCATAAAGAAAATATGACTCGTTCAAGATCAAACTTGGTGTCTGTTATTCACAGCACTTGAAGCCATTGCCTGTGATACAATTCCTTGCTGAGGCAATGAGGCAATGGTAGTAGCATTACTACATAAAAAATTCTGTTGTTTTAAAATTAAATTTCTGTTTGGTTGGTTGGTGTTTTTTTTTAAGATTTTTTTATTTACTTCTTTGAGGCCTCATGCAGTAGGAAACTTCAAAGACTTGCATTTTCTGGTTGGAAGTATACAATAGGATAACTATTCATTTGTTAAAATTAGCTATAAGATATCCAAATACTTTTCTCAAAATTACTTCTGTGAGCCTATTTATATCCTATTTATATTTATACTCCTTTGCAGATGATGGCAAAGGAGAGCTTTTTTCTTTGATTATCCTAAGTTAACCCATGAGAGATGCCAAACCCCCAAAAGATAAAAAAGCATATTCTACTTGCAGACTATACTAATTTTAAAAAGGTAGGAAAGAAAAGTGGTACTAGAAAGTGTTTACAGGATTCCTCTGTTCCTCTAAATAACAGTGTATATTCACAGACCTTGTCTCCAAATATGGTACAATCGATTTATTACTGTGTGATTTATTCCTTTACAAGACTTCAGAACATTTAAAAGTTTCCAGGACATATTGTTGGATGTGTGTCTCTGAGTATCTGTATTGAAAAGTAGCAGCTGCAAAGATCACTCTGGCTTTTCTCACTGAATTGGAGTAAGAGGAAAAATGAACTATGTTGATTACATGGGGTTTATTGATGCGTCAAAGGGCCATTTCACATTCTGTGCTCTACTTTTCATACATGCTTTAAAATACAGATATATCTCCTTGGTGTTTTTAGAGCAGCAAGACAAAGCTGGCTTATTTCCTTTCTGGTATGACTGGAAAGAGAAATCAATTTTTGCTTCATTTGAAACCCAGAAAAATCTCAGTGTTGTCAAATTCAATGAAAAGTAGGAGCCTAATTCTTGCCTCTGGTAAGAGCAAAGAACTTCTGCTTGCACATACTTGCTAATATGGACAACACCAAGCACATGGGTTGTGTCCTGATGGAACTAACTGAAAATTCACTTCCTGCATTTGAGTTTATATCATTTTGGTTTAAAACCAACACTGCCCACTGAAACAGTGTCTAATGTAAAATGTAGGTGAGTGCTTTCAGCTTTAGAGGGCTAGTGTAGAGTGGAATGTAAAAATGTTCTCCATATTGCTTGTGTTCTCTGAGGTCTGCCTTCCTGTCATTTTAGTTCGTTGGGTCAGTATGGTGCTCAGAGCACTTTAGACTTATTAGTGTTCCTGACATACAGATGCAAGAAAACATAGCTACACTTTGAATTCACCTTCCTACTTTAGTGGCAAATGGACTTTGTTGGAAGAAATGTGAGTATTAGTTTACATCAAATAAATAGGATTTTTGAAGCTATGAAATGTGGGGAGGTTTCATGAATTTGAAAGAGCTAGAAGCTGCCAATTATTCATTTATACAGGACTCCTACTTCAGACAAGATGTGAAGGTTAATCCATTATGAAACTTTTTTCCTCCTTACTTTTCTAAACAGTATCTAAAGATTAAAATGATCATCAGTAACTCTTTTTGTGTGGGTAGTAGAGGAGGAGAATTTTTTTATGTCAAGTAAGTATAGACTCCTACATATAGTGTTATTAGGAAGGTTAAATACGTAGTGACTTTCTAGGTACAAGCTTAATTTAAGGGAAAGAGGTTGTTCAAAGTCATAAACCAAGAAGTAACTTGCTTTTCAGCTTCTCAGAAAAGATCATTTCCTCTCAAAACAATCCCATCTTTTAACTGTGTAGAAGGCTTTTACACTTGCTGTATTAAGGGTAAACCATTGCCTCCCACTTGCCTTGCTCACCAGTTTGTCTTGAGGGTGCTAGGAACTGTACAAGAAGTCAAATTTACAATGAGGGCTACTGTTCATTTCCCAACAATGGTGGCCGATCCCACTGCGTGCACTGAATTGCCATAACACTCCAATTCTCCTCTGCTGCTCTTTGGTCTCCTTATGGGGCAGTCATCCCAATGAATTGTCTATTTACAAAAAAAAAACATTTAAAAAAGATTTTTTTTTGTCCTCGAAGGAAAAGGCAGAAAGGATTTTCTTGCTCTTTTCCATGGACAGAATTCTTTTGGCATGTATCCAGAAATGACTGTTGCTTGCAGATGATACATGCTTTCATTATGCAGTCAGCAAAAATATTACCATCATATGTGTCAAAATCTTGAACACGTACAGATGGCCACAGTGACACAAACTAATTGACGTTTAAGATAAAAATAAGTTTTTTGATTTTTTTTTCCATTTCTGATTGTCCTTCACAGAATTTATTTCAAATAGATAAAAGCTTAATGATAACCTGTATTTGCATGTTTTCTGAACACGTAAGAAAGACCATGAAGTGAATGCTACATTTGAGTGAAAAAAAAAATTCCACAAACTTCTACTGGAATTGAAGATGACAGGGAAGTTATGTTCTGTTCTAAATGTGTCTCATTTATCTCATAAGACATTTGTGAAATTTTATGGTATTTGGCTTGCATATAGAGGTTTTTCTGTGTGATTATTTAGTGGACATTTATAGCTTCACTAACTGCAATCACTGTCTTACTTGAATTAAGTACCTGAAATTCTGTTATATTTGAGCTGTAACTTCATGAGCCAAAATAGACATACCTTATATCTAGATGCAAACACAAATTGAGAGTGTTTGTGCTGAATAGTTTAAAATATCACCTAATTATCTTATCACATTGTTTAACATTTATCTACATTTTGCAGGAGGAATTGTAGAGGAATTATTTTTTGCTTTTCCCAAACCATGATCCCACTTAGTTTCAATACAAACATAAATCACAATTCACACTCTCATTTTGTGGAACTTTCACACAAAAGTGTTAAAAAATGCAGATTACTTGCATTTTCAGTTTCACATGGCAATGCAATCTGTTACCTAATCTCCACATTTGGGAATAAATAGAAGACAAGCAGGCACAAATGAATAGATGGTTTAAAGGGCATTTTGCAGTAGGGATAAAATTCTTCTCTACCTCATTACAATTAAATTTCACTGCAAGTTCACGTGTTTAGAACCTTCCCAGGGAGACAGTGTGATGTGAGGCCAGGCCACTTCCAGTGGTCCTCTGTTCTACAGCGTGGTTTCACAACCCAGGAAAACTTTCTGCACTGAATGCATGCCTCAGCCCTTTGGACTAAACACCCTTGGTTCTGTTCTTACTAAGGGCAAGCACATGTTTGGAACTATGGTGCGGAACTTAAGCAAGCCCTAAGAGGAACACTAGTAACTGATTGAGTTTGAAATGACACAAAACAAAGGCATCACTGTCTGCATCCTTGGCTGACTGGCTTCATAAAAACAGAATATTCAGGAGGAAGCCATTTCAATCTATTCTTGTTTCTAAAGCTTAAAGCAGTTGCATTCCAAGAACTGAGAGGAAAACTCTAATATCACTGAGAATTTGAGTAGACTGATGGTTTGAGATTATTTTATTCTTCTTTGGACCTAATTTTCACTTGAGCCTGGTCAGTGTGTTCCTTGTTATTGCTACTTTATTCTAAATGAGCTGTCCATTCTTTGTCCAGCAATGGGTTTTCATTACAAACTTCTGACCTGATTAGCTTCAGTGTTACATATTCTTTTCATGTTTTCTGTGGCCTATATTACTGTATTACTAAGTTACCTACATGAATAATTACCCTCTTTTACTCCTATTATCTTTGTCATGTTTGGGTGGAAAATCTCAAGTAGAGTGGCAGAAGCAGCCTGCTCTACAGAAATTACAGCACTGTACTCAACTATACTAGCATAATAAAGTGGTTCAGAGCAACCTGCCAAAATCTGTAACTCCTGTTCTTATGTCTGGGAGGTCTGTTCTGGCTGTACATTTCAGAGAGACTGCCTTTCCGTTTTCTCTTTGCAGAGATGTCCAGCCAGCTGGAGATTTATTGTGCCCTCTGGGCTGCTCTTTATTAGTCTCAATTGTTTCTGTTAAGATTGTTTTGAATTTTTAATGAGTTTTAAAAGCTTGAAATACTAGAGTTTTTAATTTAATTTTGAATATTTTTAAAAAGTTACATAAATAAATATCATCTGTAGCAGTTGCATGAAAGAAACAACAGATTGAAAGACTGGTTCAAAAAACCATTTTTCTTCAAGAAAGCTTTGATGAATATTCTCCATTGAACAATCAAATTTTGCAGGACACAGGGGACTCAGTATATGCAGCATATCAAGGCATTGGAGCATCTGGAAATATTTTTTTTGTTAACATTTCAAGGGAAACAGTGCTCATAAAAATACTTGCAAAATATTGAGGTCAACTTTTGCGAAGATACAGAACATGAACTGACAAAAAGTATGAGGAGGTGAAGATGCGATCCTGGAGTTTCTCTCACAAACATACTCTGTCAGGTGTATTCAGCTAACTTTCAAGCTGATTTCTGTGGTGAGTATAATTATTTGTGTTGATGAGGATTTGAACCTGGAAAACCTTATTTAAAAGCACAGATGGCTGGTTGTGATTGCTGTCTGTGTCCAGTGTGCTATACTGAACCAACTGTAATAGACAAGAGAAGCCTGGTGCACCTGAAAGAGTGTTTGCTGTGGCCAGAGTCTTCCAGCTCTTGAAAAATTATGCTTAGGTGAAACCGCTGCTTATGATAACATGCTGATTTTCATCAGAGCTGACATGGTGATTTACAATCATAGTATCACCTTGTTTACACGGAAGATGCTTCTTTTAAAAAATACAACACACTTATGTGTACAGTTTAATGATGAACTTTTTATTGTCATTTAGTGGGAATTAACATAACCTTTTGTAATGAACAAACCAGAACAACATGAACTATATTCTACAGAAGGAAATATTACTGTGTTTTATTCCCCATTGAGCTCTCCTTTTAATGAATTCCTGTGAACAAGAGGAACTGGGAGTTGCCTCTGGTATAAGATTCTGTCCCAGCTGTGATATGAGGAAAAAGCACTGAAATGGTGGGATGTTCTGTGACCAGTGTGAAGCTATTTTTTGAAGTTTACCAGGATCTGAGATTTTGAGGAAACATACACTGTGCCTAGTTTCACTGGATCAAAGCTTTGTCCCATTCTTTGGAGAACTCAGAAGCAAGAAAACAAAGTGGTTTTCCTCTCCCTTTGCTCCTGTTCATGCTCTCTAGAAGACAGGTGTTGATCCAACTGTTTAGTTTGCAGCCAAATATAGAGCTGCACATTACCAAAACCATCACAAGGGATTTCCATTACAAATTTGCAAATTCAGAAGCTTTTCATTTTGGGAAATTAGTTTGTTGCTGACGAGCTGAACCAAAGCATATTAAAAATTATAATTTTTAATGTGTTTAAGAGGGTTTATTCTATGACTTACTTGGAGAATTTTGACAGAAAATATGTAACTCTCAGTATGACTTTTTCCTCATCAAGACACAACTATTTTCATTGGATTTTTATTTTCCTGAAGCCTGTGAACCATAAAGATAACAATCTCACAGAAAATTTGAAAGAGCATGAAATGTATACAAAATAGAAGCTCAGAATGAAAAACATTGCCTGGAATAAACACTGATAGCAGAGTAAAGAAAAATCATTGGAGTTTTCTGGAATACTCATCCCCAGTATGTTGTCGTACCTTAATACATTGAAATTAATCTATTATTTTAGATCAAAAAATATATGCTTGTGTGGCAATGTGAACTGTTTGTGTATATGAAAAGTATACTTGAACTCATAATTTCCCATTTAAAAAAAAAAAAAAAATTTAGATATTTTTTCATCAAGCTTGGTTTACAAAGTTGAGTTGTGGCAGTTTCACTTTTGAACTTATTTTCAAAAATGAAATTAGAGAGTACTAAACAGAAGGAAGGAAATTTAAAACTTTGGAAAAGAGAAACAATAAAAGAAAAAAACCCAAATATTTTAAACCACACTCACATAACAAATACTATTGACAAATAGAATATACACACACAAGAATAAAAATAGATGTAATCACTGCCCAGTAATTTAAATGGAAATATTTACTAAGGGCATTGGAAGGTCAACAGTAAAACTGTGCAATATGAGATATATTTAAGTCCCCTGGTATAAGGACAACTCTTGTTTCAGTAGATTGCTTGCTCTGATGAATTCCCCATTTAGTGCTATTCTGCTACTATCTCTTAATTTAGTTTTCTTAGACTTAAAACCTGATTCCAGTACAAATATACAGAAATAGGGTAATTCATAAAAATGTGCTCTCCTGATTAAAGAGCAGAGATGGATTCCTTAGCTAATTCTTCTCTGCAGAAGCAAATTTTTAAAATCAATATCTATTCATAAATAAAAATAATTGAAGAAGCCTGCAAGCACATTTCTGTAATCTCCTCACCACATGTATCCTGATATGGAAAGCAGATGACTAAGACTGTATGTAAAGTAGAAGATTTAACCTCTTAGCACTTTCAAACCAGCAGTGGGGTAAGAGACAGGTTCTGAAGCACAAGTTAAATCATGCAAACAAGGATGTTCAAAATTCACTGAAGTCTCTGAAATCTTCTTGCCATGCTGAGGGCCAAATTTAGGCAGAAAAGAAAAGCTGCAATGCATGGTTGAGAAAATGAGATAGGGTCTCATTTACTGGGAACAAGGGGAAAAAGAAAACACAACCAAAAAAAATCAAGCAGAAAACCAAAGCAAACCCAACCAAAAAACCTACTAAACAAAACCAACAACAACAAAGAAAACAAACAAAACCACACAAAAAACTCCCAAACCAAAACAAAAAACCCCAAACAAACAAACAAAAAAACCACAAAACAAAACAAAAAACCCCAACTAAAACCTGCTCCAAAAATCCAAAAAAGAAAATAACTTAGAAATAAAGGGAGTCTGTACAAGAAGGGCATAAAGACTTCATATAAAGCAAAGTGGAAACCAGCTGCTAATGTTTTCTATGAAAATGCTATAGGGGGCATTTTTAGGGGAAAAAATAGGAAGAAGAATGGAAGAAAAACATCAAACGTGAAAGAAACGACCACTTGAGATGATGGACCCTCTAGGGATTAAATCAAAATCATTCTTCTAACTTTTGGTAAATGGGGTCGCCTGAAGTATGACATTTTTGCAGGGGACATAGACTGTATTTGAAGACACTGTATCAGAAGCTCACCTCATTTTAGGGCAGTATGCCTCCCGCCCGAAAAGAATAAAACTAGGATAGCTAAACTGAATCATAGAGTCACAGTCATGAAATGGCCTAGGTTGGAAAGGACCTTATAAAGATCTTCTAGCTCCAACCTCCCTGCAGTGGGCAGGAACACCTTCCAGTAGGCCAGGCTGCTCAAAGACTCCTCCATCCTGGCCTTGGTTGAACGTTTAGGGAAGTTCATAAGAACAAAAAGGCTGCCTTCATAAAGCTGAGGCTCCGTCCAGCTGAGGGTCTCAGACAAGGCCACAAGCACTGGCAGGTTAAATGTGAATATATGTCAAACTAAGCTTTGAGAAAAAAAACTTGCAAAGACTTAAAAAGTAATAATAAATTCTTTTTCAAACACATCAGGAGCAGAAATCTTGCCAGAGAAGTGTGAGAGCCAATAGATAAGCAAGGCATAAAAGCATTTGCCATTTACAAACTTAGGGAAGTTTCCATGCTGAAACTCTTCTTTTTAGAGGAGGTGTTAGAGAATCTGTCACAAACTGAAGTGTTAGTGGAACAGATTATAGAAAAAATTGACAGAATACTCAAACCACCAGAACTGGATGGCACCTGCCCAAGTTCTAATGGAATGCAAACGTGAAATGGCTGAACTATATAAATTCATAGCCAGACTACATGAATTCTCACTTAAAGCCACCTAGGTATAAGGTGGCAATGGGAAGGGCAAGAAGATTTTTAAAAAAGAGATCCAGAGAACAACACAAAATTACAGAGAAAGATTTAAGTTTTACAACAGTTTCAGCATGATGAATGATTAAGTAGATCAGCACTACCCTGCCTGGAAAAGAGGCAACTGCCATGACACTGAAGAAAGGAGCACATTACAGAAAGTATTGAAAGTTGGTCATCATTTTTTCTATTGCTTGAATGAGCAAATATCAAAATAAACTAATTAGTGCCAGTGCTTTTTCAAAAGAAAAATTCTTCAAACAATTGTTACTTTAGTTGTGAAGCCTTTTTTCATAGAGTTGGGCATTTTTTTTGGTCCAGATTTGACTTTTGTCCAGCTGGGAAGATTTTTGTCCCCTAACTGGAAAGATCTCATATGAGAACAAAGAAAAAGACTGGAGGCTAGGAGACAAATATTTACGGAAAAGGTTTAATTCATGTGTTTTAAATAAAGAGGAGGTCACTGAAGGAGGATGTAGGTTTTCAACTACCTAAAAGGCTATTCCATAGTGCTAAGGGACTGTTCTCCATGTCCTTTAAGGACAAAAAGGAATAGGTTTAAATCTGCAAAATAATTAATAGCAGGAACACGTTTCTAATGGTAAGGAAGCACTAGAAGAGATTCCCTGGAGGCCCCTACCTCGACCTCTATCCTTGGAAGGTTTTCACCGAGCTGACAGTAATCCTGGGTGATTACACACTGGGAGGAGGATGGTCTACATTGCTTATTGAAGGGTATTCTAATCTTTCATCTGTTCTGTTGCTATTTTCCTCTCCTCAAAGTAAGAGAAGGAACATTACTTCTCTTTTCACTTTGGCTTTTTCTGACTATTCTTTCATACATTTATTTAAGTTGTTAACCCATTTACCAGCTTACCACGGTTATCAATGTAACTCATTACTTCCCAGATCTGAAGAAATATGTGTGAGGTGTGGACATTCTGTAAGATAACAGTTGTCCATGACTGACAGATATCTAAACCATGCAGAAAAGGGATCCTCCAAACCAATTTAAATAGTAAGGAAGTATACGGTAGTCAGATGAATGTTTTGACAGGTTAACTGCTGTATTATTTATACAATGACTTCCACACACTTTGATAATATAGTCCAAGTATTTCCATGCAAAGATTCTCAACCCAAAACTAAATGCAGTATGTCAATCAATTTTCAGTAAATGAATTATATTCTATCTGTTTTCTTACCCCAGGACTTCTATTTCTCCATCAATCCATCTCAAGCAGGGCCATGTGGTGCTCTAAAGCAATGAGCACATGCTTAATACACTAGTTTTAAAAAGCAGTTAACAACCTAAAAGGAACATTTTGATCAAAGCATTTAAAATTTTGGCCTGAGATTTTTTTTTTAATGCCAAAAAATGTTTCTTAATTTGGGCCCCTAAAAGACATAGATTTGCTTTCCAATATCCTGGATTTGACAGACAGTGGAAGACACCCATAGGATCTGTGGGTGCTGGCAGTGAAGCCAGACCAGACACGTACAATATAGGTGTCTAAATATGGATTAAACTGCCTCTCTTGAGGCACCCAAATTTGAAAATGATTGGCTGCAATCCCCACTGAAGCAGCTCACACCATTTTCTACATGGTCTGTGTGCCAAAGTTCTAGTAGCAATTGTTTTAATTGGAAAGAGTTCACTTTTCATTTTTCTGAGAGAAAACTGGCCAGTCCCAATTATGGAAACAAATCTTCAGCATAAAACTTTTAAAAACCACAGAAATCCTCCTGGGGAAGTCACCAGCAGGGCAAAACTAGCTTTTCCAGAAGACCTGACAGTTGTTTACATTTTAATGTGGAGGAATCCAGCAAGTCTGCAAGTTTATTTTTAGTAGCTGCAAACTGAGTTATTTAACTCCTTTTTTTCTGTGACTGGAGCTGAGACATAAAAATGATTACACAATGGCCAACTGGTGCCTGAGCTTATGCTAGAGTTCAGATGATGATGAATACTGTGTTAATAAGAAAGCAGTAGGATTCTTTCACATTATATTTCTTGTGATGCCTCATCTAAATATTTGCAATCTGACAGCCTCTGTACTTAGAATAGCTCTGGTTGCCACATGAAATGCTGGGTTGCTCTCTCTGAGCAGGATGAATCTGCTTCCTGCCTTGTGGAGCAAAGCCGGCAAAGAGCATTTTGTTGCCAGTGTCCTGGCTTCATCACTGGAGCACAAGTCCTGCCAGATCCAGTGATGAAAGCTGTGGCAGCTGCTCTCTCAGGGCTGTGAGTGAGCTAGCAAAAGCCAAAAGTCATTCAAGCCTCCCTGCAATAGGATTATGAGAGACCTCCTCTGCTTAGTGCCCCCAGCGATGCAGAACTGTGGCTGGTGCTCCCCAGGAATGTCCTAGGGAAAGCACCCCAGGCAGCTCCAGCTGCTCCCTGCTCACAGAAAAGCCACCAGTTCAACACTGCTACTGCTAGTCCTATGTGCTTGTCAGGGAAAGGAGTTTGCTGCACGAAATTAATTCCTTTCTAAGTGTGAAGCACCCTCCTGTAAGACAGCAAACTTGCAAAGCTGGTGTAAAACTGGAATTCTGGTGTAAAATCAAAATTGCCTCAATTATAAATCAATCCAGTCACAGGACCTCAGCTGGGAGATCATGTTTTCTAAAAGGACAAAGATGCTTTTTCCTCCAAAGCCACCATTAAGGACTGCATCCACTGTTCTGCAGTCAGAACAGTGAGTGTAGAAATCATTTCACCGAGCCATATCAGAAAATCATTTTAATGTAGGCATAAAGGATGAAAAATTTCTAAATCATGCACATTGAGGAAGATAAATCATCAGGTTTCACTATACTATCATGTGTATATGGTCAAAAAAATAGCTCTAATAAAAAGAAGACGAGAGGCAGTCACATAACTCAAAATGGATGGCTAGTAGCTGCATGGTCTGGCTTCTGTTCTTAACTAAGATGCAGACTTCTGCCCTTTTCTCCAGCACATTATTCAACTTCAGAGTCTGTTTCCGCATATATCTCCAAAGCCATGCAATTTAATTAGCTAGCCTCCAAGGGGGCTGGAAAAATATTTACGAAACACTTGCAGATGCTTTTGATCTGGGAGGCACAGCAGAAGGGCAAAGCAGTATTTACACGGGGTTTGACAAGAATTGCAAGCGATCTTTGTGTTTGGCTTTAAAGGCAAAGCTGAATTACATTGCTAAGCATTGAACTATTCTGGCAGAAAGCACAGAAAAATATCTAATTATATCTGATGACCAAACCCTTTATTGACACGGTCTTCTTACAGGTCTTTCACATTTCTCACTGTTATGATCAAATCTATTTGAAGTTTGTCAGAAAGAAATCCATCTGAAATCATGCTTATGTTAGGACAAAACCTCTAATATGTCACTGGTTCCGTACACATAATCACACAAGGATTCTGCAGGGAATTTTGTATTGTGTACCTTATACAACCTATTAAAGGCAAGGAGGACAATTTGGATAGATCGGTCATTCTCTTATCTCACTAACACAAAGTCTTTATTGGTGAGACCCATATCAATCAAGCAATTCCTGAATTACTGCTCTGTGAGAGAAGTTAATATTAACAGGCTAACGTTATCTGTGTATTTCTTTGTTCTTTTCACATGCATTCTGAATAACAAAAGAGTAGGCAAACTGTAGTTAAGGATCAAATATTAAGCCACTGTGTCATGTGAAATTTGGACAAGGAAATGTACAGTATTTTCTGAGGTGTTCTTTGTCTCTGAACTTAATAGTGAGATGTGAAAAGACAGATGGAGAAACCTGAGTTAAGATTTTCCTTATAATTTGGGTTTTTTTCTTTCTCTGTTTAGCCAAACAAACACCATCAAGAAAGGGAAAGGGACTGAATTTTTGGGTAGCACAGGGCAGAAGTTTTAATGGGAAGGCAAGGCTCCTATAAGCAACACCAAGTTTAAGTTATAGCAAGTGTAAATCTGTACCTGTTTCAATACTTCATCTCCAAACAGAGAAACTTCAAAATAAGTGTGTTGTAGGATGGATTTAATAATCACTTCCAGTCAAAGGACTTCTCCCAGTGAAGAGCAGTTCAAAAGGACTTCCTGTGTAATGCCCATTTAGACCTATCACCGACCTGACCACACAGGACATCACAGTCAGTAAGAAAGCTTCTTTGTAGCTTTTAGAAAACTTTCTGATTGAAATATTTCCTATTTCAATAGTGTCATTACTGAAGATTAAGTAAATTCAGTATTCAGGCAAGTGTTTATACATCAAATGCAGAAAAATAGTATTCCCAAATGACTGAGGTGACTTTTCTTTAGAAAAGGCCAAGATGGGCACTGTGTTTGTGGGAGCTATGCATAGTAAAACTACCTCTTTAAGTTGAAAAGAGTTCCACGGTCTCCCTAACATGCTAATAATGGGTGACAAATAGTAAGCTCTTCAATTCTAAAAAAAAAACCTGACAGATGGAATCTATGTGATTTAAATTAGGTTTGATCCAATAATGAAAAAATTGACAGTGCCAACTGTCAAATGCAAAGCTGCCATTCCTGGTAGAAAAAAAATCACTTGTCTGAGGCTAACTTAGGCAGCACTAAAAGATACTTATTGTTTGGAATGCAAATTTAACAGAACAATAAAATGAGAACATTACCATGTAAGTGCACAATTTAGCATTTATCAAGTGACTGTTTAAATTTCAACGTAATGAGAAACAAATTACTAGAATGTGGATAAACTTTCTCATTGGACAGGCAATCTTACTATCACAAAAAATACTGCAAATGCACAAGATAAGAGCTATCAAACTAATTCTGTACTCTTTTTATACAAGAGCACTATTCTCTACATTCATAACTGTTTAATGTCTAATTATTGTCTTTTATAACTCATGTACTTTTAAGATGAGATCACTTGAGCCATTAAAAGTTCCTGAAATTAACCCTCTGCTACTTACTGCACAGCTTGTCCCTCATTAAAATAGAGTAAAACATTCAGAAGATGGTAGTCAGGACGTATTTAAGCATACATTCAGTTTGTAGAAGAGGGGAAAGTAAGCAATTGTAAAAAATTTGCTAGGAGATATGATAAATTTTAGCATTCATCTGTTCCAATGCCTAAATACCCACAACAAGGAAGCAACAGTTGAAATGGGAAAGGAGGGTTACTACTGCATGTTTTTGAACTGGCCAGTTAGAGAAGTGTGTAAGAAAGAAATGGAATATGAAAGAGGGCAAGATTTAGATGGTAAGCTCACAAGTGGGTCACTCAGCAGACTCAGGTAATGCACTGGGAAAAGATAGATGGACTCTTAGAGTGAAGACTATAAAACCTCTAGAAGGGGTTTTCTGCCAGAAAAAGTTTTTACTCCTTTCCAACTCTGTTAGCTGGTCTAAAGATTTTAGTTCTGTCCCTAAATCTTGTCAATGCCTCCCCCTTTACTGCTTATATATCTCAAAGCCAGTCTACTCCCATACCATATCAGGGCAGGCATTGTGTGTAGCAAGACTTCCACTTTGTTGGGCAGCACAGACAACTGCAAAAATCCTTTGTAGGCTTGTTTTGTTTTGCAAGAAGTCACTCTTTAAAGACCATAAATGTTATAATTATGAAATTAATATTTCAGCTGTACCTACAGAAATACACAGCTTTTGGTGTAGATATTGTTAATAGAATAAAAGGCAGTAAGTGGCTACTCATATAAGAACTGAAACCAGTGATATTTTTATTAGGCAGATAATTTTCTATTTTGAAATGCAGTAGTTCAAATTATATTGCAAACTGGGCCTCTTTGGAGATTTTTCATTAAAATATCACATGTAATTGTTTTGCTATTCTAGTCCTCTCTTACATTTCTCCATGGACACAACTGAAAGGCCTGCGTGCCACAACAATTCTCCTAACAAATATTAGAAAATGGTATTCCTTAATAGCATAGTCTCTCTATGCAATGTAACTTGCAGTAGGGTTTGCTTGTATTTTAAGTACAGTGAGATGCAAAGGGTATAAACAAAAGTCAGAGGAAATAAGATATGCCAATGAAAATCAATTAGAGGCCTCAGCCTGTCCCTTAACTCGCAAAATCTTGAGTATTGGTGTTATTCAAGGGTCTGAACGCTCCACTGGGTAATAGCTTTGCTGTGTAAGGCACTACACCAACACGTAAGGAGACGGTTTCTGCCCTGAAGAGTTTGTGTGTTTAACCAAATTAAATACAACTCGCATTCCCTTTAATGCGGCCTTTCTTCCTTTCTTCACTTTAAATGGCTGTGCAATGTATCATGCCGGGGACAAGATCTCTATGATATTTTTATTTGGAATCAGTGTTTCAGTGAAGTATTGCCTTTTGGATCTTAGGAAAGAAAGGCATTCTTAACCAATACATGCTGCATGCATTTTTCATGACTCTACAGCAAGTAATAGTGTCACGTGCTGGCACATTTACCAAGCAGTTTTATTTTTGTTTAAATACATGGAGACAATCAAGGTTTTTCTGAAACAGAAGAAACACCATTCACTCTTTGCTCTCTTAGTGACACGGGAAAAGCAAAATTACTTCAGCAGGGGAAGTGGTTTGCTTGCCATTCTGATCCCTCTGCTTCGCTAAAAGGGCAGGCGGCTTCTTTCAGACATCAAAGCGCAGGTATGGTGTTACTTCTCTGAGGGAGGGTGAACAAACTTTCACAGAATGTCTTACATGGATATTTTAGAAAGGGAGAGATCACAAGGGAGATGACAGTGAAAAGCATAATTACTGCACACGAAGTCTCCTGCTCGCTTTTGTGTAGTGAGAGTTGTGTTGTGCCCTTCAGCACATAACACACGCTATCAGCAGGTGTGTGTAACAATGGGGCCACACGTTGTCAGTAAGGTCTTGGTGTCAGGATTGGTATTCATTTCTTCCATTTTTCTGCTCATCAGGAACATACACCATCTCTATTCTGCTTAACAAGGGGGTTTACACAGCCTTGAGGGAGAGTGATGATATGAGAATAAGCACAGCATTAACTGGTAGCTAGAGATACGGAGTGGAGTAGGAGCACTGATTTAGTGGGATTATATAGAGTGTAAATCAGAGCATTTTTGAGATCCAAGGGATGAATTAAATCCTGGAATATATACTCTGAAATATACCTCCTGAAATTTATGTCTCACTGAAATAAGAATAATAAACAGATTCTTTGTACCTAGAGCCCAGTTTAACTCCTCTCTAGCTCCCTATTCTAAAAATCCACTCTATCAGGTTTATAACAACCTCTAGTGTTACATCAGAGATTTGAAGAGGTTAAACTAAAGGCTGCAAATGGAAATTGCAAGAGCATAAATCACTGTTGATACTGCTAATCTTTCAAAAGGCTTAACAGGAACAATCTTTCTCATATGTTCTCTTATCTTCTCATACCAATAGAGGTTTTGTCTGAGTACTAGCCCAGAAAACCTCTGCAGGCAGAGATTAAATTAGTTGTTAATATTGGAAAACTATTTTCAATCTGCTGAAAGGTTTTAAACCATAGTTCAGTGACCCCATTTCATTCCCTATGATCTGAGGGCTGTCTCCTTTAGGAGGTGGGGAGGTGTCAAAATGAAAAGATCACTGATTAAGTATCAAATGTGTTTGCTTATGACTGCTCCCACAAAGAAATGCCCTGAAGCAATATAATGCTTGAGCTTGAAGTACATCAATTTTACCCTCTGTATCATTAAAGCTAAACAGCCCAGCTGGGTCATCACACTCAGGCAGTTCTGCTGCCCTCAGTATCAGGGCTATTACCCAGGATCTCTTGGCCATGCTCCATTACCAGAGGAGATATGCAAAGCCTTCCATCTGAGAACAGATCCTGGACTTCAGCTCCAAAATTGTTAAGACATGGCAAACTCTCGTACTGTATAAAAATCTTGGAATTAGTAGATGAGTGTATAATTAGGGAGCATTGCTCTGAAACTTAAAAAAAAAAAAGATTTCATGCATTTAGTCACAAATTCCTCCTCATTTTATCAAAAGTAGATGAGTGGCTACTGAAACACTGAGATAAGGATCAGTGCTTTGCCCAAATTACATTGCCAGTCTATAAGTACCAATACATGAACTGATTGCAGTTAGTCATGGTCTGCTGCAACAGAGAGCCAAAAAACATCGGGCAAAGAGATGATGATGTTAAAGAGATGGCAACGTGGCCATTCCATTTATCTGTCAAAAGATCTCTCTTAATGATTCTCATTTTTTTGAAGTACTTCTTGTATCAACCTTGAATATCTGCTAGAGGCAGAAAATACACAGATCTGCTGCCTGCCAACCCTACTCCTTGCATGCAATTAAGTCTGAGATTATTAAGGTTCCTTCTAGTCTTAAAATTGATTTTGCAAAAACCTGTCTATGTCTGATCTCAAAATTAAGCCTTTTCTTTCTGCAGACAGGTACTTGTGCATACATGAACAATGGAACAGATGAAATGGAAATTCTGTCAGGGATGCATGGTAATAGCCTTTTTCTGTATCAATTACCTTTGAATGCATGGAAGCCTCATGATACCACGTTTAATTCTGGTCCATGTTCTGAAATTCCCAGACAGCAGTCTAAACTCCAGCTTTTGTTCTTTGTAACGGATGTTTGGGAAACTCAGTAGCACATAAACAGGGAAAGGGCAATGAGGGTGATTCTGTCCTCTTTCCTCAGAACATTAATGGAAGTGTTTCCTGACAACCCATGACTTCTATCTTGCATGTTAAATACAAATAACAATACCAAAATTGAGCTCTTGTTCCTCCACCCTCATTCCTGAACATAGGAAAATCATAATAATACTTTCTGAAGCCAGACTGAAAACCATAAGACATTTTCTTGAGCCTGAAGCAGATGATTGCAGTTATTAGATTGTCACTACCTTCATGGGTTTCCCTAGAGGTGCCAATCAGTGCAGCATCACTGATCTGAAAGGAAACAGACAGCTGTAAATCATCTGCATTGTTTGCCAGATAATTTTAGAATACAGGAGAAGAGGAGAATATTCAAAACAAGGGGTCTTCTCTTCCAAGGCACCCTTCCCTGTACGTGCCTTACATTCCCTATCAACTTCAGTGCCTATATCATTCCAAACTGGATACTCTTCACAAAAGGTGTATTTTTAGCACCACAAAAAAAATAAATCAGGTGCCTGTTGAAGTCCTTCAGGTTTCTAGATAGCTTTACAGTAAAAATTACTAAGAATAGAAAAACCTTTGTCGTTTTCAGTTTGCTCTTTCAAATTTCCTCCTGCTCGTAATTACAGAACTCCTTAGAGGTTTTCTTTGGGAAGGGAAAAAGTGCAATGGACAGTTGTTTTCTTTTCCAGGAGTGGTTGGAGCACCACTTCCTTTCCTTGAGGTAGCAGGGCTACTGACTGACAAAAGCCAAGTTTGAGTCCCCCTTTGGATATACAAACTTCATTTCTGAATGGCTCAGAATTGAGCTATCAGAGCACCAGCTCTCAACTAGGGTTTGGGCTTAATGACTCTGCCGCTCTCTCTGGCCCATGAGGTCTGGGAGCGTGGGACGAGTTCAAGACCTGGAATTGAACCCCTTCTGGGAAAGTGCATTGTGCTAACTGAGAGAGACTCCTGGGACAAACCACTTTAAATAGCATTTGTTTCTAAGTGCGATAGTTCATGTGAAAATGCGTGCAGCGCTAGCTCTTACGAATGTTTCACCTCAGAATGTATTCTGTACAAAGAACAGTCTCAAGCCGTTGCTGGAGTTGCAGGATGTGGACAGGAAGAATAAGGAGAGAGCAAAAGTTCAGCTGTTCTAATGTGTAGATATAGAAGCTGGGTTTTCATTGTCTCCCAGTGCTCCCTCTCTCCTTCGAGGCTGCACAGGGGAATGCATGGGAGAAAGCAAGGCTGTAGCTTCCCAGAACACCGCAGCTGAAGCTTGCCAGACACATGGTGACCATCAGAAGGTTGCAGTGATTAGTCTAGCTATATAAATAAACATGGCTGAATTCTGCCCCAACAAAACATTGTTTGCTCTGCGTGACTCTGCTGCACTGAGCATGCTCAGGTTAGTGCTGCATGGAAAAGGAAGAGGAAGGGATTGGATTGAAAATTCCCCCATATCGCAAAAGCCAGGAGCAAGAATTTTTGACTTGCTTTTACTTGACTATAGGGGGCAGGAGGAGTACAAAAAATACCTCTCCTGCAGGTCTGGCTGAGTTGGGGTTTATTGCACTCTTTGTGCTACGCTGGGGCTTTACGCAGTGCTCACCATGGGCATAACAGAGTGAACTCTAAGGTCAGTCCTTGTGGACCTCTATGGGGGAGACCTGCCTCCTGCCTCACCCAGCAGTGAGTAGTACAACTGAGCCACTGAGGAGGGGAGACACTGGGAACTAAATAAATACATTTTTTGTTTTCTTACATTCCCTTTTTTTTTTTTTTTTTTTTTTTTTTTTTTTTTTTTTTTTTTTTTTTTTTTTTTTTTTTTTTTGTTTTTACTTGAAATTTGCGAGGGAACCTGGCTTAGCTGAAGAGTATTCATGGCCATCCTAGCCTCTTTCAGGAGAGCTGTTTGTCTGGGGGATAGCATCCATGGCACCCATGAGCATTTGTATCTCTGTACCAAGTACACCTCTTCTTATAGCACGTAGAACACAGGTGAGAGAAGCAACCTTGCACTTTGTTGGTGAAAGTATTCACTGAAGAGTGGATCCTGAACCCTGACTGATGTTGTGTTCTTTATAGCTCTCTTTTCCATTAAAGGACTGTCCTAATGCAGGCTTTGGTTTGCTCTTGTCAGTGACCATGCTCGTGGTCAGTGAACACATTCAGTACCGTCCCAAGGATTGCTAAGAAGGTACCCAAGGGCGTCCATATAAACCCGTTTGTCTGCTGAAAGCAGTAAAGCAATAGTAGCAGCATGGGGCTGAGTTTACTGGTGGCGGGGCAGTCATGCTGACACAATTCTGTAGTTTCAGGATGCAAGCCAGTATCTCAGAATGCGCTAGAGCACTGAAAGCTACTTTGAGTCAGGACAAAGAGACTGCCCAAGCAGAACAGGAGACAATGCTGTTTCTGGAATCTGTGCTAACTGGCATGGACTGAGCTGAAAAGTCTTTGTCTAGCACCAAGTTTTATTGCAGAGATGCACTTTCTGTGCTATAAAAATGAACCAGCTTGTTCGGAGCTGAGCCAATGCACTTACAAGACATTCCCTTGTGAAACTAAGGTACATCCTACATCACTCTTCCAGACTGCCTGGTAGTGTATTTGTGGTCATTATTCTGAAGTACTTTACATCAGCAGACCATAGACTTTCTAAATCTGGAGGATGAAGATTTCAAAGATGCGTCTCCTTTCATTCTGCTGTCGTATGAGGTAACCTCAGTAAAAGGGAATGTGCAGATAATCTTGTATTCTAACATAGGGAACCATGGCAACAATAGCTACAGTAAGACTGGAAATAATTCACTAATACAAGATATGAAATAACAGTATTCTGAATCTTTTGCAAGTTGCTGAATACCAGGTTTGAGACACTTCCACTCTGTCTTCTTGCTTTTTATAGCAAAATGCTGGAAATGTCATTGCCATATTTAAAACCTGCCTCCTGATAGAAGGGTGCACGTATCTGCCTCTCTACAAGCATATTGTTGGATTTTATTTTGAATGCAGTGAGAAAGACTTCAGTGCAAAGACCTGGGTTTATGACTGTTGAGGATTTCTCCTTGCTATGGCTATGGTATAATTGTCCATGCAGGTCTTCATTACAATAAGTTAGTGTTCAGAAAGATGCCTGGAAAGGATAGGAAAAAGACTATAGCAGCAAGTTCTGCTAACCGAGGAAGTGCAGTATGCTGCTCCGCTGCTTCCTGTGATCATGGCTCCTATGGCTCATTTAATGAGACCACATAAAAACTACATGATTTACTGCATTTTCTTTTATATACCCATTGCACAGTGACACAAATTAACAGAATGGTTAGTTTATGTTGTCAGTGGGATTTCCTGTGCTGTGCAGCAAGGCCTCCCTTTCCCTACCTCACACACATCCACAAAGGTCATTCAATGTGCATCTAATACAGCTGCAGAATACTGGCCATGGTTGTGGAAACTGCAGGGCATTGAGGTGATGTCCTTATACTGGAATATCCTGAGACTAGTTCTTTCTAGACTGACAGTCCCATGACTGAGAACAATTGAAAAGTGTGCTGTTACATCTGCTAGCTAACCTCAGTGGTCTCAACATCATTCTGTACAGATGATTCATGTGGCACACAGTTTTAGTTTACTTGTGTTATGTTATGTGTAATCCTTGATCATTATACATGGGGACTTATTCCAAACCCAATACATTGTTAACAGTTACTTCTCTGATAAAGTTAAATATTACTTTCTTTAAAAAATTCCCTTTTTCACCTTGCACTAGGGTGCATATTGTTTTTGTCATCATGCACACACATTGCTACTACTGTGATCAATAAGTAACAGGTCTGTTTACTGTTCATTAATTAGACCTTTCAACGTGCCAGATAAATAGAACCAAAGAGGTTTTCAGGCTTTTTCATTCCAGGCACCTTTTTCTTGTATTCTTACAGTAAATTAATGGATTGATAGAGGCTGAAAGTTCCATGTGAACAGTTGTTTGCCTGCTGCTTTGAACCATACCCTCAAAAGAGTAATTATACCTTCAATTTTTCCTGGTTCTGTCATCAAGGCTAACACAATCTTTGGGTTTTTTGCCACCACATCCTTTCCAATTCGCTGCAGTCACCAGAAGCTAGTGCTACCTGTACTATCATGACTGCCCCACTCTATAACTTATGATTTCTATGCTTTGAGAGGGTAATCAGTATTTTGTCCTGTTCAAAAGCAAACATGAATACATTAACAGCCACCAGTGGCAGAACAGCAGCAAAAGTGTTTATGTGCTCAGAAATAAAACTTTGCAACCTTGTCGACTGGTTTAGCTCTCCATGTAATATCTCCTCTGTAAAAGTTACTTATTTAAAGATTTAGAACTGTATAAAACAATGAGCTTAAAATCGAAATGTTTGCCTGGGGAAGTCTGCCTTATCAAATGTTACCTAACAGGGGTGCTAATGACTCACTTAACTGTGATGTTCAGCTCCTGAAATAAAGGAAACAGAAAAACATGGTAAGAAGAATATAGCTGTTAATAAAGTTAGCAGCTTCACATATAAATTTTAAATCCCCCTGCACTGCTAAAATGCCAGTGAACTGAGGTCCTCAGGCTAGATGTAACAATAAGATTTAACAGACTGTGAGCACGCAGAATGTTTTATATAATCCGCAAATTTTAAAAATGATTGATAGGTTTTGAGAAGAGACACACTGTTCCTGAAGACTAAACTTTTTCCAGTAATTACCACTGGGAAGGGATGACTAATTGCAGTACTCTCTGTACTACACAATATACATAGCAGACATATACACTGAAGAGTTTTGATTTAGGTGTTCTCCATTTGGTAGAAGGAGTTAACCTATTTTTGGAAAGAGACCTATGTGCCTGAAGGCTGTAGGCTGATGAAAGTCTTCAACTGTGCTTTGTAGAATCAAAACATTTTCTGATGCTGCTGTAAGTCAAAGTCAAAGCTTTTGAATTTAATACAATATGCACAATTACTCAAAGGGCAATTACATTATTATTATTAAAATTGCCATTCCTTTAGTTATGCACTGCAAATGGTTTACATGCAAAAGGGCAATCATAGGTTCTTATAACACAATAGATATGTAACTTTTAGCAGTTGCTGGACATGGCAACGCTCTTGAGATTTCTGTTGCTCTTTTCATCCTCTTAAGCCAGCATATTGTTTTCAAGAATATTGATAATTCAAAAAATATTTGTAGAAGCCTGTTCCATTCTCCTAAATTAATTTTGTGCTTACCTAAAACAAAAGGGAAGCAATTCAAATCAGTCCGTGAAGGATAAGTAGTGTGAGGGAGCAATACCCCTGTTTCCCCGATTCTTTTTATCTCTTCTAAATTTGGCTAGCATTCCTTATGTGCTACAGTTTCCAGGATTTCTGCCCAAATTTTTCCTGGATTTTGTCCCAAAAAACAGATTTACAACTCTTCAGTTCAAAGTTAGCTGACCTGACTGGTGGCACACAGCAAAAAGAGTGAGCTTGAAACACCCCCATCAAATCAGGGCCAGTATAAAATTTAGGTTCCCTGTTAGAGCTTGCATACATTATTTGCTTTTGGATAAGGGGAAGGTGTATTGCTTTGTACCCATTCTTGAGCACAGCATTTAGCACTTTTTATCTGTGAACTTTTTCACTTCCTGGAGCTTTGCTATGATGAAAGCTGCCTGTCTGGACCTGGGAGTACCTCCACCCATAACTGCATGTTTTACTTTTGGAGTTTGGAGGCCAAAAGTGCCTGGTAGCCCCACTAGGTATATCCAGCAAAATTTCCTGTCAAAAATTTTACAGTTTTGAGCTGAGGTGGCATCTACATAAATGTTGGTTGGGGAATATGTCATTTAGAGGAAGAGCATTACATTCTTCCCTGTACCTTGGCACTGAATTAAAATTCCTGACTGCACTGGGTGTAGGTGGCAAGGTTTTGATAGAAGGGGAGCTTCATTCTGTGGAAGGAGGTCAGGGCCTGCCCTATGCTGGGCACAGCCAGTTCCAAATGGCTCTGCAGCAGGCCCACCACAGGACACAGTAGAGCCCTTCGACCAAACTGGTGGCACTTCTGTAAAAACATACTTAAGACCAGAAAATACCAATGGGGGAGAGCGATCAGAGGAGCAGCAAAAGGAAAGGGAAAATCCCTCAGAGGAGGGATTGCGGGAGCAGCAAAAGGAGGAATGAACAAAAATGATGATAAACAACAAAGGGAACACCACAGTTAGAGAAGGAAGTTCTCCATGGTGGGGCAGGCACACCACCAAAGGGACTGAAATCTACTCAGGATACACTCTGGAGCACAGGAAAAGCATAAAAAGGCAGGAGCTGCAGAAACAAACAGCTACATCAAATAGAGAAGAGTATATTGGAATTTACTGGTAATCCTGCCAGTAAGTACAGTCATTACTCAAACAAAGAGAAAGCAGATAAGATATGTGTCCTGGGGACTAACTGAAGGACATCACATTTGTGACCACCTTCCCCCGTGCTGCTCGTTGCCTCCCTGAAGGGACTGAGTGTAACTACAGCGGTGACAAGGGGTGAGGAGGGCAGTCGGAAGCTGAGCCTGGCAAAGAGGAAGGATAGGCATTTTAGATGCTTGTCTTTTGTTTGTTTGTTTCCCATTACCAAAATGATAATTAAATATTAAGTTCTTCAAATCCAGTCTGGTTTTCACACAGTAGTACTTGGTTAGGGAGTTGCCTGTCTTTGTTCTGATCCTTGAGTTTTCTCACCCCTGTTCTCTGCCCTTTCTCTTTCATCCTGCTGGGCAGGGGAAAGTGAGTAAAGAGCTGTGTGGGTGCTCGGCTGATAACTGGGCCAACCCACCACCATCATAGAGACCTTTTATCACATGCTGACCCTGGGTCAGGAGCTGGCTTTCAGAAACACATTTGCTTTGTCATGGAAACTGTACGAAAGATTCAAAAGTCAGAGTGAAAAAGACAATGGTTTTGAATTATTTAATAGCCTGAAAACTGTAGTTATTTTTTTAACTTTCTCCTGGTGGCCTTCAGCACTTTCAACATTAAAACCACCTTCAGCTAATTAAAAACCAAACACAAATAAAACAAAACCTGAACAAATGGTGAGATAAACTGATTTTAAAAGGAGTAGCATGAGAAAGGAAGGGAAAAGAGCCTGACATGCCATTGTGAATTCTTCGTTTCAACTACAAATGAGAACAGCTTACAGCAGTTATCACTGTTTTGGAAAGCAGCTTCTTATTGATGACAGCAAATGATACTTAACATGGCAGGCTATAAAGACTCACAAGTGACCTTCTTCTGTAAAGGCCATTTATCTTCTTGTATTCTTGCAGATGAACCAGTTGTCTTCTGTGGTTTACTGCTCATTTGCTCTCCTACACTAACTAGCTACCTGCAAATGCCATCTGTGTTTCTCAGTGCTGAGAGTACTGTGCAATTGTTTGACAGTGGTTTATCCTATTAAGTGTTTCACAGAACAGCTCCACGGAGAATTATTTAAACTCCATCAGTAAAAAATCCTCTCACTTAGTTTCTGTTGATTTCCTAGGAATGATTTTGGTTTTCAATACTTGTTAAACATTCCTAGTTACTTTACGATGGATAAGAAAAGTATGTTGACAATTAATTTACGATTCAAGCATATTCTTGAAATAGACACTTACTAAATTCTGCCTGTCACAATCCAGACAGTGCACAGAACTGGAAGCTGCTTTAGTGCAATCTATAAATCATCTTGTTTTCACTGGTTTGTTGACATTTTCAACAGCAGCTGCGTGATTGATGAGTGATGGATGAAGTGTTCCGCACTTAATCTGGTCCTGTACTATCACAGAGTATTGCAGTGTGCTGTGAAATGGCTTCTAAGGTCTACCAAAGGGGCACCAGTACTTGGACAGTGACTTTTGCCTCAGGTTCCCCACAGACCTGGATGGTGCCTGCTCTGTAGAAGTGCTCAAACTGAAGGAGTAAGGATAAATCTTCTAAGTATGGGGTGACATTTTCACCACAACATAATAAAATATAGTAATGGGACTCATACTTCGAAGTCCTTTCAGCCCATTTGAAATTCCCCTGTTTGTGCCCTTGCAGTGAAGATGAGGTACAGTCTGAAAGAGAATGTTTATCTCTGGTCTCCCCTTGTTATCTGTATTCTTTTATATTTCAAAGAGTATTTATGACATGTTACTGAAAGTCTGTGGCCCTCTTTGAAAATGTACAAACCATTCTTAGTGGGTTTGCTGAATGTAACAACGTAAAATAAACATAATTTCCTTGAGCAGAAATATACCATTTCATAACAGACACCCAATTCAGAGAGCTGGGTAAAATTTCAGTCTCCTACAATTCAGAAAGAATTGCTGATCTACTTAGGGCTGTCAGTAAAATGTTTCTTTTTTAATATAAATCATTCCCACAGGCATTCATCTCTTCAGAAAACTGGTTGGTCCAAGTACCTATCTTTTCAACTCATTCTTACTGGGTCATCAGCGGAAATGGGAATAAACCTATTTCAAATTATGGTGTCAAGGCTTAGTAGCTGTAATAGTATTTGTGAGAAGGCAAGAATTTGGAAACTGTGAGCATGCAGAGTCTGTCTCATGGCTTGGTCACGTCCCAGTCTCACAGCACTAAACCCTGACCCTCCATGTGCTGTTCCTGGTGTTCACAGGCATAATTATTGCATTTTGCAGGGTTACTTTTTTCAGTTCAGTGTCTGTAATAATATGACCACTCAGCTGTAAACCATCACAGTCATAATTTTCTTCCATGAAATTGGGGATATATATATTAAGAGGAGATATAAGCATACAAGGATTTGGTTTGGTTTCAAAAAAGCCAGCTGGTTCATTAAAAAAAGTTTCCAAGATTATATTGTAATATTTTTGCAGTTTGGAAGTGCCTGAAGCAGGATTCATAGTGAAGTGGGAAGCTAAAATGTTTGAACAGCTATACATACCCTATACATATCCTCATAATCATTTTAAGAAATTTCCTGCGGTAGGGATATCTGCCTCAGTCTTCAGTGATGATATCTACAGGCAGTTCTGTTGATAGGCTTGGCAAAGACTTTAAAAAATATACATTTTATATGTCTGAGCTATTTTACCTCTCTTTTTATTTTTTAATGAGAGGGCATTTTCAATAGCTGTTTCTCTGACTATGAGAAAAGGAATAAGAAGGAATATTTTTTCTGCCTCAGACTATTGATAATGATTTTTTTTTTTTTGTCCTTTAAATTATTCACTGTTCGTATGTTTATGGAGCAGAGCGTGTTTGGACAGCCTGCAAATTTCACAAGGATAATTTTGTTATTAAACATAACTTCTCATCACGTCATATTACACATACATTCTTATAAGTGGCTATTGCACATATCAGATTTGATCCTCTATCAGTAGTTTTCTTGGCACAGCTGCCCTATTATGGCAAGCAGTCAGCATTATAACTGTAAATTAAAGTTTAGGTTGACCTGGGTCCTTTAGATAATTCTATCCTTTATTCATAGGAAGCTCATTTTTTTCCCAGGTGCTTTTGCTGTTTTTTCAGTTTCAGAGTAGTTTAGGCAATGTTTACACTGAGTACATTTAAATGTCTGTAAATTGAAAACCTTTGGAGGTGTTTGTCTTCTGGCATACCTGTGTGGACTGGTATGTGAGTGATATGCTCAAATTACCTTTGATATCTGGGTCACTTATTCTCAAGGATTTACTGACATTAAGGAAAACTGCTGCAGTAATTTCCAAAGGTCTTTAGCAATTGGGGTTGATGTAATTTAAATAGTTCTCTGAGCCTTGCCTACTGGTTAGTCGGTGCAGCTAATGTGGAAAATGAATGTTTTTGCTAAACATGATCAATCAGATCATTTCTGTGGCTTGGTCCTGAGTATCTCTGCTTCTCTCTCCCACTTTAGTGGGTATTGGGCTGTGCCATTAGCAGAAACCATGCAAAATTGCTCTAACGCTTCAGAAACACTTTGCAGCTCTCAACTATTCGTGTTCTTGAGATGTAATAGTTCCTGATAACTCGAAAGAGAAAAGCCTACCAGCTCATGAGTGGTGCTTCATATGTATAGGTGCCTCTGTGTGTGAGGCTTCAGATTCTGCAAAGCACTTGCTAATATACAGAAATTAAAACTTTTCAGTGCTTTTTAAGTCATGCTGATGAGACAAAACCCACATTGGGTGAGAGTATTCAAATTCACTCTTTGTGTCTACCCCAGTTCTTGGCTCTTTGAATTATACAGGAAAAGTAAAGACAGCAGAGGACTTGTGGAGAAAGTTACCCTATGTTACTGGAAAAACAACAAATTTTTTCTGCCTCTCCTTCTCAATTTTTTCCATCACTTTCCCCTAGAAAACAGCAGCAGCATTTCTGAGCTTTTGCTTTTTCTTGACTCTGTCATGTTATTTTTGAGATAATTCAGAGTGACTAAGTTACCCTGCTGTCAAGCCTGAGAAACTGCATTGACTGCACTAAATGTGCTCGGGTGGGCATAACCATGGCAGGAGAATTTGGCAGAATGGACATAAAAAGGAACTAGCAAACAGGATAGCATATAGCTTGGGTAACAGGGAATAAGGAGAGGTGTGCAAATCCACTCCAGCCCAATGCTTTGGCCACTAATTCATTCCCTCCCACTGGAGTTTTAATATTTTATATATAGAAAACCAGAGCCCACTGGCACCTTGATGCCATGATACAACATGATCTCTGTTCAGCTGGAGCATTGTTCCTCCCCTACCTGGGAAGCTGCAGTACTAGTAACCATTATCTCCTCAAATAATAATAGTTCTGAACCTGCTATATCCTGCTCTAATCCTAGCAAGCACTAGAGTGTGTGAATTTGTTCCACTTCTCTGTGAATCTGCATCCAAAGATTTATCCTAAGGATAAATGCCAAGGGATTTTTTTAAGCAGCTTCTCAGATTCAAAGAATTGATGGCATTCAACTTCCCTCCCTCAACATTCTTCCTCTCAGTGTCCACTCACTGTTGTCATGCTACTGGTCACCACATGCAAATTTCTGTTTATCCCCAGGTTCTGGGAGATTTTTAGTATAAACTCCAATCTGTTCCCATGTAAGCGGTGCAATGATTCTTAGTGATGTAGGTAAAGAACATGCTATTATTTATATCAAATCATTGATTTCTGGAGAATGAATCAGATCCTTTTATAGATCTCTATAAATAAAAAGTTTTGCTGTTCTACAGTTACAAGAAACTAAAAACATTGAACATTACCATTAACTTGTATAAAAAACCCCCAAACCTAGAGAAAACGTTCCCTTAATTAGAAGACACTTTCTTTTACCTTAAAGTAAAAAGCTGAGATAACTCTCTTTAATATATTAAGATTTTAGAAATCTACTTGCGAAAGCTTGCAAAATCATTCTAAATTAAATATATAATTGATCCTGTATTCTTCATTATTCCTTCTGTGGCTATAGTGCCTGCAAGGAAAAGGACCAAATATGAGCCCCATGTTTCTGGAAAAGAAGCTTTAAAATAGTACTTGGCATTTTCCAGTTTATTGCACTGAATGTTAATGTACATTGGGAATTCATAAACACAGAGAAATGATTTAGTCTTTCTCTTCCTGTATAATAAACACAGCAGGATGGAGAAGTGAAAAAACTGGTATTATACTGTTTAAAGCCAGGATCAGTGTGAATACTATTTTAACCTCAGCTAGTTTCTTGCTCATGCTCTAGGCTGTACCTAGGTTCAGGCTCTGAGGAGAGTTTGGGTGAAGCACATTTAGGGCAGCTTTAATTCACCTCGTTTGGGCACTGCCATGCATGGCCCTGTGTGCAGACATCACTCGATGTCCATGACGAGTCCATGGCCCCCAGCCCTGGGGTGTGGTTGCCCAGTACACCCCCGTTGTGGCCATGGCCCCCAGCCCACTTGTAGCCAATGCCAATTACTACCCTCCCAGGGAATAGGCTGGGGACAGCAAAGGGCAACAATGGCTCCCAGTTGGCACTAAAGTCCAGGCCTCTCTATTTTGGGAAATGAAGAGCATGTGGCTGTGTAGATGTGAGCTGTGTTGTGACACTTGCTCTTGGGGCCAGCACACAGTCATGGCTTGTTCTGCACCAGCATAGGCATAGCCCACGTAACCCAGTTTTAGCTACATGAACAAGCCCACAGGGTGTCTGGTGGGCTCTCTTCAAATCCCACACTAGCTGTGTTCCCTGTGCTGGTAGCAGAATTACAGCTGCCGAAATCCAGGTAAATCCGTGCGCTGTGGCCCACCCAGTTAATTCCAGCAGAGCCTGAAGCAGCAGAATGTGGAAAAATGAGCTCATTTATGAGGCTGCTGGCCATTTTAGGTGCTCTGTTCTGAGATGGTTAAAAGGGGAAAGTTGCTAAAACATGCTTTGCCTTTGATCAAACTGGCATCTTCATTTTCTATAGAAAGAAAGTGTTACTGATATACTCTCTGTATTTGACAGTGCTAATCCCCAAGTTGACTCACTCTGACAAAGCTACCACGGATCATCTTGGTGGCATTTGTCAGTGAAATGCAAAAATTATTTCAAGGAAAAAAAATTCTGGATATACACACACATGTATATGCACACACAATACATATATAAAAAGTTATTGATTATTCCTGAGTTCTTCTGGTTCTCTTCCAGGGTTAGATAATATTCCTTCTTGTTAGTTTTATTCATTTTTTTTAAAGAAACATCACTCAAAAACATTGTCGGAGGAGTTTACTTGACACTAGTTTCCTTCTTGTTTAGTTTGACTCAGAATTTCTGGAAAAAAATTAGACCAGATTTTTTGGGATACTGAAAACCTGTGGTTTTGACTAATTAAAAAAATCTCTGTATACATTGAATGGATTTCATGTCATTCTAGTTAACTTAAACAATTTGAAAGATATTCCAGCAGATAGGATAAAAAGTTGAAATATAAAGGGAAGCCAACACTCATCTGAATTAAAGATAAAATCTCTGTTATCCCTCTGGCTGGTTACATGCAGTTCAGGCAAGTGAGTGAAATTCCTAAGTGAAAGATTTGCTCCACATCTATTTCACTGATTGATCAGCAGGAAAATATAATTCTATCATGGCTTAAATTATGTATCTTTAAGGCATGCCAGGTAATGGACTTGGCACAAGTCTTGTTATATAGCTCTAAAATTCTTTGTTGTCCATGACAGAACATTATGAAAATACTGATTATTTTTATGGAACATCCTGCAGTGCCATCCAAAAAGATCCGTCCCTGGAAGGTTAGAACAGCTTCAGCCAGGGTTCTGAGCCAAACCAGCTCTGCTAAATTGCAAGGAGTGTTAGCAGGAGCAAAAAGTCCCAGCAGTGTGACTGCTGCTTCCCAAGCTGAGCAGTTCTGCATGACACAGCCTGGCACGATGTAGAAACATCCCTAGGATAAATCTTCAGCCTTGTATAATTTCATAAAGGCCAGACTTATTCCAGTTAACATCATCTGAAGATTTGAATCATATTTTGTGATTAGGAGATGTGTATGTGTCTGAATTTGAGAACGAAACATAAGCACCCAGTGAATTCTCCAGATTCCTGGACTGCAAACTTTGCTAGGTCCATCTTGCTTGGATTCTTAAATGTATTTTCAGTGGATTCAGCATTTAGGGACAGTACTTACGTTTTTAAATTATTGAATCAGCATGACTTTTTACTATACAAAAGGCTGAATGCATTAAAAAGCATGAGAGAATGAAGATTATCTCTCTATTCAATATTATTCTTCCATATAATATTTTAAAGTATTTTTAAAACAAAGAATTTAAAGTCAAGTAATCCAGAAACCATAATGCTTCACTCAAGCAGGGTATAGGATTACATATTCAAACTATTTTTTTTACTGCTTTCCCTGATTTTAAACTGGCACCTAGCAGCAGTTGGGAAAATGTCCATGGTGTTGACTGGGGCAAAGCCGAGGAGATAATGAAGAAGCTTTTGAAAACACATTTGAAGTTTGAGACATGAGCATTCCAAGCTTTTCACTGATCTGTATAAACAGGACACTGAGAACTGCCAACAGTCTTATGACAAATGGAAATCCAAATTTAGTTGGCCACCACCAACTAAACAGTAGGCATATATGTGACAGTAGATTATAGAATTCCCTAGTAATGGAATTAGGTATTTCTCATGTGTGGTGGCAGGGGTAGAATTGTAACACTGCCCATGAGGAGCAAATAAAATTAGGACAATTTCACCATATTGTTCAACTTACTTTAAACTTGACTTTTTAACACAACCACAAGCAAGTAACTTAACCACAAGGAAAATCACCTGCATTGATTCTTGCAGGTGCTTGAGGGGTTTTATTTATATATTGCAAGAGACGAGAAAACATTAATGTTTAAAAAAATCAAGAAAGACATAATAGTTGTATTAAATTCTTCAGGGGTTTAAAACTTTAGGTAAAGTCTCACTCATTTTGCGTATGATGCAAAGATGTACAGAAAAATTCTATGTCTAAACCAGACTAATTCAACTCTGTAAAACCTCAGCAATAAAATTTCTTGAATTTGCCATCCATACATATTCCTGGTTTTAATTGTCATTTTACTTTGCATTTGAATTCTCTTTTTCTAAGCACCTCAAAAAGATATTAAAAAGAGCATTTCTGCAAAGCAAAAATAATATTAAAAAAAAATCAGTCTAATGGGATATAGCAAGCCATAAACTTTGGAATTCCACATTCAATTTCATTTCCAGTTTATTGAAATAGAAATTAATAATTCTCAAATAAATGCAGGGGTTGCAGATTTCCCTTTGTTTAGATACTTTGAAAGTTCCTTTGTGCACTTTAACTCAGAAAGGCTTTTAAAAACAACTTCATCATTGAAAATAAAAAAGATGTGAAGGATTGGAATTTTTTATCATCTTTTTTCTGTATTTATTTGTCTGTGCCTGTAGTACCTTACAGATTATATCTAGTACTTTTTATCCCCAGGGAAAGAACTCCAAATTGTTAATTCACACACATTTCTTTTCAAGTTTTGCCTACTTTTCTGACACATGATTATTCTGTGATAGAGAAAAATGTAAGTCCCTCCTCTATCACTTTTCTATAATTTAAATAATTATCTGAATAAAGCATTCAAATTATGGCTTTCACCTCTCTCAGTTCAATCATGCTAATTTAGCTACTGGCAGAGAATTTCAAACAAAATTAGTGTCTCGTTCTGAGACATGATGTTAATAAAAGATATTAATTACTTCGTAGAAGGCATATTTTTTTCTCCAGACCATGAATTTAAAAAGAGATTTGCCAGGAGAAAATCTCTGCTGTAGTTTTCCCTCTTCTCACCAGCACAGAATTTCTCTCGCGCTCATACAAAAAAAAAGTGCTCTTTTTTCCTCTTCTCATTGAAAACCTTTCCATCCATTTCTTTTGTATCCTCACTAGCCATTCTAGCCATCCCTCTCTTTAAAGCTATTTAGGATACACTTACTATGAAAGTTCATCTTTCTAGCTTCAAAAATATACATGTGCATCTCTGGTGTCTTATCAAAGCAAATGCACAATACAGACTATATTCTCTACTATTTTCCTTTCTAGTAGAAGGGAAATCCTTTCTTGTTCAGTTCCATATACTATACCCTATAAACTATATAAACCAGGAAATTTTGCCTAAAATTCTAACAGAAAAAGTGCATGCAACAAAAATTAATGAGGAAAAGTTCTGAATGCATGTCAAAGGTTTTGCACAGCATGAACTGTTCACCATTTAGGAAGAAAGTCTCTCCAGATGTATTTACCTGCTTGTCAGTATGTCTGGGAAACAGAAATGTTAAGTCCCTAATCCCCATCTCAGGGATAAAGATCATTCTTCTGTTCTATCCTACCACTTGGAAAGAAACAAAACCTGTAAGCTTTCAACACATTACCAATGTTCTTCTCTAGAATAATGTTTTGTAATGGAGACCAGAAAATCTGGTTTATATTGATATTGAAATAATTGGCAGTGGAAGACACAAGGCTAACATTTTTTTTTACCTCTGCATTCAGTGGAACATAGACAATAGACTGTTTGAAGATACTGCAGCAATGCAAGAGGATTTACCATGGACTGTAATAACCAATAAACCACAATAATAGAGAAAAGGAATGTACTATTTTAAATAGTTTGGCTGAAAGATTCAAAGAAAAAAGAGGCAGATACATAGTATTTTCTGATGCTGGAGAAAGTTATATTAGAAAATTCAAATAAAACACAGAAGTACCAGATGCTAAAAACATAAGGATCTCTCATTTTCCTTCCACTGTTCCCCCAACATTAAAGCATGATCTGTGGTCCTCTTGTTTGCTTGGGCACCATTTAATCTCTGCATTTCACTTATTCATACTCCTTCTAAGCAAAACAGGCACTGGACTATACAGAAGCTTCCATTTATGTTGCCCTTATTTGTGTCAGTTTTAACCTTTCTTCACAGTCTGTTGCTGTACCTCTGTCCAAAAGCAGCAAAAGCTGATGTTTTTCCTCTATTACTTTTGCCCTTTTAAAAGATTTTCATGTAATATTCTGTACTTACGTTGAGTATGAATTCAAAGTGCAAGTGATAAATGTGTTAGTATCCCATCAGGTTTGTGTATTAATTCTAGACATAACTTGGACTTCCCCTGGAGTGAGAATTAACTGCCCTCTGGCTTTGCCAGGACACTGAAATTGCCTTGCCATGGAGCTTGGTGCAGGTGCCAGCAGCCTGACTTCTTGTGGGGCATCCACAGCTTCTCTGGGCAACCTGGTCCAGTGCCTCACCACCCTCACAGGAAAGAATTTCTTCCTTAAATCTGATCTAAACCTACCGTCCTTCAGTTTAAACCCATTACCCACTGGCCTATTATTACATGCACTCGTAACCCTGTACTTTGTGCGTATTGCTGAGTTCCTTAAACACTAATTGTCTTGACTTTTGCCCTTCAGAATAGTCTTCATTTCTCTGTTATACTCAGCTTTCTTTATGTTTTTTCCAGACTAGGAATATTAAGTCTTGTAACTAATACTGGGCCTTCCTGCACTGAATAGTAAAACAAGAGTTAAAAGGAATGGGGAGAAGTCATACCATTGTATTTTATCCTGACAGCAACACCACTGAGGCAAAAGGAAGCATGCAGAGTCCATCTCCAGTTCAAGTGTCGCTTATTTGCTCACAATATTAATTGTCATTTTAATTTAAATTCTCTATGTTAATTGCAATTTTAATTCCTTTTAACTTCCTAAATTCTTGTTGAAGAGTCACTTGTAAAAAAGAAAGGATGCCCTGCATGTTTAATCACTACACAGAGATAAAGGTTCCTGCCTGTGTCCACATACAAGAAACAGGTTCCTGCCTGTCCACATACAGATTCAGACACCGAGAGGAAGGCAGAAGCAAACTTCACTGTTAACAGTTTGGCAGAAAGTTAAGATGAGATTTTATTAAGGTCAACTCAAATATTTATTTTAGAGCGAACATAATACAAAGACTAAACTCATATGATGACTGAGAAATAATTTTCAAGCGGCTGAATTTTTGCTAGGATTTTTTATTTACAGGGCACCTCAGATGCATGATAGGAGCACTCAGCATGGAAAATATGAGAGAACTATCTAGTGAAAGAACATCAGCCGTTAATTAACCCAAGCATCACAAAACTGGGAAATGTACAGAGACGGAATTCAGCAGCCTTAGGTAACCTCTGGGGAGAAGTGAAGCTGACACCTTACACATACTGGGAAAAACAGTACTTTAAAGTAAGCAATTACTTCCAGTGATGAGTGAACTATGTGTCAGATGCGTCAGTGGTGAAAATGCAAGCCTGTGAGATGAACACAAGATCTCATAGCCCATAAAATGCAATGCTCTTTTAAAACAAATCAAATCTTCTCCTAGACAGAACACTAAACATAAGTGGGAGCTCCAAACTGAAAGTAACAAGTACATTTCAGTATTAGAAGATCTATTTTTAATCTTCTTTCTGACCACATTTTGTAAATATGCTAAAAGCTAGTGCAGAGGAATGGAAAAAATTCCGACTTCTTTAGACCAACAACAATGATGTAACTAAAAACAACTATGAATTGCCCCCAGGAACAGGCTGGGAAAGCTGCTAACTGTATCCTGATTTCTAAATTGCTAGTGTCTCCAGCAGAACTGGGACCAAAATATAAAGGCTTACTTAGTCCTTTTAGATCTCTGGACTTTCAGATTTTTTTTGCCTTGGAAGCCAGTCTTTTTATCCATCTGCCAATACATGGTACTGTGTTTTGATTATTTATTTTTGCTTTTCACTCCCATTCCTGTGGCTAGAGTCTCCATATATTGCAAAACTCTCAGATGTTTTTAATTTTTAATTAATCTTCAGAATATTGTTCTACATTTCCAACAGAAGCACCTTTCTACTCTACAGAGCAAATTCCAAATGGGAGGCAATATGAGTAACTGTTGGATGCTTTCGTACAGCTAGAACTCTCATGGAAGTTAAACAACCAAAAAATTCAACCTTTCATCCTAGGTATTCAGAAACACCAAATGTAGGTGCTAAGGACCAAATCAGTAGATCCCCTCACCCTGATCCCAGTTATGATATGTTAATATGGATTAACTCCATTGTTATGGATTTGCTCCTCGGGTTGTACAGATGTTCTCTATTAGCGTAAGTGCGACAGTATATTCACAAGAACTTTTTCTTTTCATATATTCATTTCCATTTCCATTGTGGGTCAGATGAAATGATAGCTCCAAAATCAGCCTGTCACTTATATAATTTGAAAACCTACTTACTATAGAGCTTGCAACCATACTCCTCCTACACACATGCACTCCTAGTCGAATTAACCTTCAAGTCAATGAATATTTAATTTTTACATTATTTTCAGCATCTCATCTCTCCACAGTAAGTGTTTACTGAAAAAACAACATAGTTGATATGGTGCTAAATTCTTTGAGGCACAAGAGAGGAAGTAAAAAGGGCTACAGACCAACTAACTGCTCCTGAATATAGAAAGCCCAAGTCCAAAGATAAAAAGACTTTTGAAAAGTCAGGTGTTGAAATGTAGGCAGAAGGTAAGGACAGAGAAACTCAAGAAAGATATAAACATTCTTTCCCACCTTGACAGCAGCCCTAAAAGTGGGCTATTAAGGAAATTAAAGCACTGGAGGCCACTAGGATACATTATAAACAGATCAATAGCCCAAAATGCCACATGTATCTTCTTTCCAACATTTTCAATACCTAAACACTGACCTTTATAAAGAGGTACAGAGCTGTGAGAAATAATCTGATTCATTTTGTCTAATGCTATAAACCCAATAGCAACAAAAACAAAAGTCAAGCCAAGAGATACTACTTAGGTTTTAAGAGTTAAAGACTTTCTTTAGAAACAGACAAACAAAAAAAAGCAAAACCAAACCCAGCACAACCTAACCCAACCCTAACCAAACCAAACCAAACCAAACCAAACCAAACCAAGCCAAACCAAACCAAACCAAACCAAACCAAACCAAACCAAACCAAACCAAACCAAACCAAACCAAACCAACAATGAACCTAGAGAAAAAAAAAAAGTGTCAAAATTCCTGTTCCAGAAATCTCAAAGCATTTTATAGAAATCTATTGGTCTGATAAAAAATTCACTTATACAGTGAATCCTCTTCCTCACATCCAGGTTCAAATTTTGACAAGAGCATATTCTAGTCCTTAGACTTAGTTCATGTTCCTATGAACTTCTATGAAGTTCAGATTATTTACTTGTGTCAGGCAGAGGAGTGGTTTGACACTGTGTCATTTCTCAGCTGACTGCCCTACTCAACTCTCGGTTGCATGGTTTTGGGGCTCTCCCTCTTCCTCCATGGCCTCCAAAAGGAGTTGGCCCCAAAATTTTAAAAAATCATAATTTTTCCATTATCAAATTGATATTTTCTAAGTGATCCAACTGCAACTGTAAGTTATAGCTTTGAATGCCATGAGCAAACTCCTAGATTAAATACGATAGTGGTGTTTCCACTAATTTGATATAAAAATGTTTAATGGAGAATAAAACCACCAATGACTATAGCAGGGAACAGGATGTTCCTGTATTGCTGGGATTAGTTGTGTCATGTTAATTTCCCTATTGACAGTATTCATTGTGTTTCTTTGAAAGATTATGAGCTGCAGTATGCAAATGAGAAGAAAAAAGTGAGTACCTCTGTTTCCATCTGATACCAACAGTTGACTTACAAACTCATGAATCCCTAAGAAAAGCATGTCTTGCAAATAACTGGTGTATTTAAAGGATTTCTAAAAGGATTTAGAAAAGAGATTTTATTTAGGCATATTCCAGCTAGGATTTGTGTTTATTTTTATGTCTGCTTAGGGAGGAGAGTTATTTATACTGTTCTTTTGAATCTATTATTTATGTATTAGCTCTCCATGACATGAATAGGATCTCAGGGAACGGCTGATCCTGGGTCTAAAGAAGATATACAAAGCTCAATATCCATCTGTGCAGAAATTTGATTGTTGGAATTAATAGTTCATAGCATCTTTCCTTACTAAATGTTTTCAGTGAGGCTGTAATTCCATGTGTTACTGTACAGGACAGCAAGAGAAACCCTTTAAAGTACAGAAATCAACATAGAGCAACTGTGAAAAACAGCAGCAGTTATACCAAAATTGGTGGTTGGATAAAGCCAGACTATTCTTCTGTGCCTTCACACATAACCCAAGACTGAAATTCAGATCAATTATTTCTAGTTTACAGAAATTAAGCAGAGGGTATGTGTTTAAAAAAACTAGAGTTTGCTTTCTATTGAATTCATTTATTTTTCTCCAGCGATGTACACTGCCTACCCACGAGGCAACAGTATGTGTTGGAGAGGGTATTCCCTGATGTTATGGCTTACATAAAAGGAAAATGCTCTTGCCTTTCATTCTCCTTTTAGCTATCCAGGGCACCCACATTTTATATGGTATCAAGCAAGAATACTGAAAGCATGATAAAGGCAGAGGCTTCTGACTTTCAAGAGAAAATTATTCCAGGCAGGAAAACCAGCTCCCAGCACCAAGCTAAAAGATTGTAGTTAGAAAGTAAGACTCAACATGATCTTAAAGACACAATATGTTCCTTTCAGTGGGAAAATGAAAAGCTATCATTTTACATTAAATTCCATAAATAACCTTGATGATGGTATTTTTTGTTTGTTTGGGGTTTTTTTAAGTGGGATTTCATTTCTTCATGCCAAAGGAGATGGGCTGCTGATTAAAGTTGTTTGATCATACACCAGCAGACTGAAGGCCTCCTACTGCCTGTTTAAACTGCTCCCTCATGTTCTCAAATGAATGTCTGCATTATTTTGACTTCATCTGTAGCTTTGTGTAATAAAAACCAAAGTCATTTGTCTGGTATGTATTTATATCACTCTGATACCAGTCCTCTGTTTTCATAAATGGATTTTCAGTGTGTCATTTCCGTGTATGTTACCCTATTGCACATTCCCAAGTTACCCCAAAATAATTATGATGACATGCTCATCCTAATATAGAGCTGAAACTGCATTCCTAACATGGAGCTGCTTTTCAATATATTTTCTGTGGAACAACTTTCTTTGAAAACAGTAATACAGCAAAGTGTTTGGCTGGTACTTTATTAATGCTATGTACAATGTCTGTCCAAAAGAAAAGTTCGTGTCAGAATAATTAACAATACATGTCGCGACTCATTAGAATCAGCACATGAAACTATTGCTGCTGGCAACACAAGTGACACACGCAGGTCAGCTAGTGGCAAAGACATGTCACTTCTTCTAATCACAGGAGGGAGGGACATGATATCTCTCCTGATCAAAAAGTACTTTCTCCATTTAAATTTAGTACTCATGTTGATTAAACAGTTTTCCACTTTAATCTTTTTTAATCAGATAAAAAGACTTCATACCATGTGCATGAGGCAGTACCTATAACTCATGGTAAACTGCTGCTTAAAAGAATAAATGCAGAATACAGGAGGAAATTATGTTTGAAAACCAGAAAGCTTTGTAATAAACTACATAATGAAATAGTATTCTACATTTATCATAAATAATAAAAGCAGCATGAACGTGTGATATGTTTTTATTAAATGGCCAGAGTGTTACTGAAGGCAGAGAAAAACTACCCCTTTCTTGAGGAGGAAAAGTAAGATAGAAATAAAAAGGTAAATGTAGCTTCCTCCAAAAATGTCATAATATTATGTGCAAGAAAGCATGATTATAACTTTTCTAAGTAGATTATGGTTTGTGTACGTGCACAGTTCTTGGAATTGTATGAACAGTCAGGTCACATCTAACTGGTTATTTCATCTCTCATGCCTGTACAGTTGCAGGAGAGGTTTTTGCACACATAGTTCTGCTGCACAAATATTAGCCTGTGTTCCTTGCTGTAAAGGACTGAGGTCATGTCTACAACAGAAAGTTCTTCTGGCAGAACTTTGAGCTGATTACAACTTGTACACATTGCACTGGAAGGACAGAGGCATACTTGCTGAACTGCCTTTGCCAGTGCCAAATGTCCTCCATTTAAAAGTCCATTTTGGAAACAAACACATGATATACACACTTTCTATTGACCCTAACTACTCTGCTGAGCCCAGTTCCTCAGGGACATCTTGAAGCGTGTTCTGAGATGTCAACAAGGAGTTCAGGTTCAAATGATCATAATTCCCTTTCTTCTAGGCCACTGTGTTTTTCCCATTCTTTGACATTTGCATTTCTGTTGTAGATTACCGTGATACCTTTTCATGTGTCTGTTCAGTTGCCCAACCAGAAATAGGGCCCCAGGGACATACGTCACATAGCAGAGCCTGCTCACATACAAAACGTCCCACAGGCTCTACTCCCAAGGTAACCAGTGGAGCTCTGCTGGACACAAGGTGGAGTAGTTGATGATGGCAGTGCATGAAAAGGGCAAGATGTCCTAGACATTTGATGCTCAGCCCAGCACAACAGAGTAGCAGGAAGCTAGTGTTAAAGAATGCCATGTTATACTGCACTACAAATCCAGGAAAATCACCAGTGATCCCAAATTTCATGAAGGCTGAAATGCCCTCTGGTGCAGAGACACTGGAGACAGCAGATGGAGATTGTTCATTTTGCAGCCCTCAGCCCAGATGTTGATTCACTTGGGGCAAGAAAGGCCAGGAAGTGTAGAGTGGATATAATCCTCCCACAGCACTGCTACATGGACTCAATCTGCTCTGGCATAGCACAGTATCCTCACAGTCATATGGAGGCACAGCCTCCCTCTTCTTTCATATCCAAACTCTGGCTCTGTCTGTCCAACACAGTTACCAAAGGCTGAGAGTGGGGCGGATAAGCCCAGCATGGGAACAGATTGTCAGTCAGGTGTGCCAGGACTGTGGCAACAGGAACAACAGGAAGATTTGAAATGGATTTGGAAGAGGTAAAAGTGTGTTGCATAACTCAGCCCAGCTCACCACATTTTGCCTCAAAGCACACAGGGACAGAACAGCTATGCTGGCCCAGACAAAAGGTCTAACTAGCCTCATAATTTCTGGCAGAGGTCAGCAACAGATGCTGAGAGAAGAGTAAAAAAGACCAGGCAAGTGGTGGCACTTCTCCAGAACACCCTCCCAGCCTCAGGACTTCCTCAGTCAGAGGCTTCCACATTGTATTTCATTGTCTTTGATTAATTGCTTTTCCAGTAATTTGTGCTGTTGCTTTTCAAAACCCTGTAAAATTTTAGCATCCACAAGTTGTGGTAAGAAGTTCTACAAATTTTTGGGAAGTTTCCAAGGTACTAAATTAATGAATTTGCTTTGAAGAGTTAAATAATTCAATCTGATGCTCATTGTATTTTATACTGAAGGAAACAGCAAGAAATTGCTCACTATTTCTTGTTTCATGACCATGTCAGACCTCATTGTCTAGAATCATAGAATTGTTTAGGTTGTAAAAGACCTCTAAGATCATCAAGGCCAGCCATTAACTCAGGACCACCATATTCACTTGTCCCCAAGTGCCCCATCCACAGGCCTTTTGAGCACTTCCAGATGATGTTTCCACCACTTCCCTGCACAGCCTATTCCAGTTCTGACTTCCCTTTTGGTGAAGAAATGTTTCTAATATCCAACCTAAACCTCCTCTGACACCACTTCAGGCTGTTTCCTCTCATCCTGTCACTTGTTACCTGGGGGAAGAGACCAACCCTCACCTCAAGTACAACTTCCTTTCAGGCAGTTGTAGAGAGTGATAAGGTCTCCCCCAAGCCTCCTTTTCTCCAGGCTAAACACCCCCAGATGCCTCAGCTGTTCCTCATAGGACTTGTGCTCCAGACCCTTCACTGGCTCCATTGCCCTTCTCTGGACACATTCCAGCACCGCAATGTCCTTCTTGTAGTGAGGGGCCCAGAACTGAACACAGGATTTGAGGTGTGGCCTCACCAGTGCTGAGTACAGAGGGACAATCACTGCCCTGGTCCTGCTGGCCACACTATTGCTGATACAGGCCAGGATGCCATTGGCCTTCTTGGCCACCTGGCTCATGTTCAGCTGCTGTTGACCAGCAGCTCCAGGTCCTTTTCCTCTAGGCAGCTTTGCAGTCACTCTCCCCCAGCTTGTAGCACTGTTTGGGGTTTTTGTGACCCAAGTGCAGGACACAAACTTGGCCTTGTTGAAATTGGCCTTGACCCATCAATCCAGTCTGTCCAGATCCCTCTGTGGAGCCTTCCAGCCCTCCATCAAATTAACACTCCCACCCAACTTAGTGTCATCTGTGAACTGAGGGTGTACTTGATACCCTTGTCCAGATCGTTGATAAATACATCAAACGGGGCTGGCCCCAACACTGTGTCCTGGGGGACACCACCTGTGACTGGATGGAACTCCATTCACCACCACTCTCTGGGCCCAGCCATCCAGCCAGGTTTTACCCAGAGAACAATGCACCAGTCCAAGCCATGAGCAGCCAGATTCTCCAGAAGAATGCTTTGGGAAGCAGTGTCAAAGGCTTTACTAAAACCTGGGTAGACCACATCCACAGCCTTCCCCTCATCCATCAAGTGGGTCACCTTGCCATAGCAGGAGATCAGGTTGGTCAAGCAGGACCTGCCTTTCATAAACCCATGCTGGCTGGGCCTGATTTCCAGCAATAAGGACTGCTGATTTGAATACCTTGCACAATTAAAAGAGCTCAACAAGTCTGTAAAGATTCCTTTAACAGTCAGTCATAGTTGCACAGCATGCTGCTTTTGTCTAGTTGTTTGCATAACTGGCAGGGCTTTGGATTTTTCATAACTCTCAAATGCCTGTTATAAAGAGTAGAGGGGATGGTAAGAACAATCACATCATGCTGGTCTTCCATGCTTTAGAAACTTTGCAGTAAATACTCTAAACAATTAGGAATCAACATTTTTATTTGTTTTACATGATAATGCCTACAACAAAATGTGCCAGTTTGAGAATGTCGTTCAGAAAGTCACTTGAGGGAGGAATCCTGCCAATGATAGCTGTATCAACAAACAGAAACAATAACACATATGCTTGTACATAATTAGGATAATTTGCTTTATTTCTTAAAACACTGTTTCATTTTTATGGATTAATTGACAGGGTAAACATCCATTACATATAATTATTACTCAACCCTTATTAATCTGAATGTATCTTGTCAGTCTTCACCAAATATCTAAGTGTCTACCACAACCTCACTGAAGGAGCTGCTAAACTGAGCCTTTGGTAATCTTGAAATAATGTTATTTTCAACTTCCCTTCTATAGCTCCTCCATTCAGTTTTCTGGTGTACTCCATCACCTTCCTCCTTCTTTGTGAAGCAACTGTCCTCTGCTTGACCTTCTGCTTCTATTTTGCTTCCTGCTCGCTGGTGCAGTGATTCACCACTCGGTCTAATCTCAGATTTACAACTGTGTTGATAGCCCACAGTCAAGGAGATGAGGCAGTGAAAAGGACTGCCAGGGGAAATTAAATAAACTTGGAATTTATCCATCTTTAGAAAGTGGTGCAAAGTCCCTTAATCTCTATCACCCCAAAGAGTTTTTATGGCAATAGTTCCTCCTTCTATGTGCCGTCCTACCTCTCTTTGAAAAAAACTAAAAATAAATACAAGCAACATAATGAAGTAAATAAACTTACTAGAAGAAGAAGGATAGCCCCTGACATCAAGCAGAAATGGACACTCCAAGAAAAAAGGGAAACTCAGTAAACCCATTAAGGACCTTTGCAATTAAGAAGTGGTATTACACAGAAGGTGCCCCCAGAATGTGATATAATGAGATGCAAAGAAAGGAGAGGTAGAGAGAGGGAGATGCATGTACATGAGGTTTTCAAACAGAACCAAGGCAACTGGCAGAAAGCAGAAAAATTATCAAACCTTTCTGTAAGTATTCTGGGCCTGCTAGAGGTATTAGTGCAAATCAGTCATATTCCCTTGAATTTTATGGCATATTATTGACAACAGCTTAATGTGAGCCCATCTGCCCCTTTTGCTGTAATTAGATGGCTAGGAAAAGAATAAGGGGTTGTTTACTGATAAAATTAAACAAGAGCCATATTTTCTAAGAAAAGTCCTATGGGACAATGAATGTGTCATTTCCCTGTGAGCCCTGTGCAAACCTTTGTTTGGCCAGCAAGTGGCATGTCAGTCTTTGCTTCTGCCAGTGCTTGATGTTGTAATGAGATTTTACCACAGGAAAAAGAAAGGCAAATTAATATCCTTTCGATATTTCTGATATGCACATAAATACAAGTCACTTTGGACAAAATAATGTCCAATCTGCTTTTGGAACATCTCTAGGCTTTGCTAACAAGGCTCTGACTTCAAAAGTACCTGCACAGAATTTTCTTTCCTACCACATACTTTTGCTTTATTTTTACTCATTGTTAAGTTGTGGCAAGAAGGTACAGCATCCAACAGAACTTTATTTTTTTTCTCTTCCTTCCAAAATGTATATCTGGAGCTTTATTAAGAAGAGGGACTTGGTTTTACTTGTTAGCTTTATAATTTTGACTGACTGGAGTGACTTAATGATCCTCGGCACCTGTGTGCGTCTCCTGTTATGCTTCAGTGCACTTCAGTGATAGAAGTGCACATTAAAACTCAGTCATTCGGAGTTCCTGCGTCTTCTCTGAACATGAAATACTACCTGTATTTATGCTCTCCCCCCTCCCACAGGGAGATAAAGAGGCTTAATCTGCTCCTGGGCTCTGCATGATCTTCTTTTATCTCCTTAGCTGTGTTCCATATAATGAAAGTGACATCACAGGATGGCTTTTTGCCTCTTCCCACATTACTTTCAAATTAATTAATGTCCTAAGTTTAGAATGTTTAGAAGGATTTTAATTTTTATTTGGCAATTTGAGATTGCATACATACTTTTTTATCTTTTTCTTGGGATGTATATTTTTAGATCAGTGACCTTTTGGATGTATGATTCATGCTGATTTAATTTTTTCCAGCTGGTCCATTTTCCCTTAGCTTGGTACAGATGTTCTGAAACAGATACTTTTGCCACTAAACCAGTCATTACAGACCTGTGCTCCCAATTTTTTATTGAAAATAAATCGATTTTCTTCTCCTCTATTCTCTGTTTTTTTTTTCCAAAATGTCCATAGCAACCTTTCAGGGCAAAAACCCAATATAAAAAAAAGCCCAAGCACCTGTATGCTAATGCCACCTGTCACAGATCAGGGGCTATTCCAAATCAGATAATGCTATTTAATCTATCATACAACTTTTAAAAATCAAGCACATAGTCTATTTATTAATGAAAGTAACTAAGTAGATTGAATATTTTGAGCATACATCAGACTGCAATGAGCTCTGCCAAAAATGATTTTATGTTTCCTTGGGTTGTATTCTACACACATGGCTCTTAGATACCCTCTCAAAAATATTAACAAGCATATTCATGAAAGCACCTGAGCATTCAAAAAGTAAGTATCATAGCATGTTATTTGTCCATTGAGGTGCAGATCTGAGCTTTCAATAGGTTTCTTTCGCATGTAGAGTGTGGGAGCAAAGAGCATTTCCATGCTTATACAACTGAGTATGTATCCTTTCCGCACTCTTATTTTGTCATGAGAAAAAACGTGCTGTTACCATCTCCAGCCCTGGTCCCCTCCCTGAAATTCTCCTCTTCCCCTCCAAAACCTACAAAGGCACATAGACTCACTCACTCACATTTTGAGAATTTGAATCACCCTTAACTTTTGGAGGAGTGATTCCATATTACTTCTATACTCAGAAAGCCACCTCTCTACTCTTACATGTTCTCCATTAAAAAGAGAATCATAAATAGTACCCTGGACAAAAAAAAAAAAAGAAATAAAACCGTAATAGGGATCTGAAAATAAGGGCCTTGGGAAAAAAACACAGGGTGTCTCAGTTCAAGTACAAAGGCAACATCAAACTTGCCAATCATATTACATGCAAAATGTTAGGAGGAGAGAAAAGCAGCTGAGAAAGTTTTTAAACTTTGACCCTCATTGCCTTCTTAGTGTAATCTGCAGCAAATAGCAAAATCTGTAAAGAAGATTCAAGTGAAATACCAGACATAAAAAGGCATGGGTAATGTTGATATAAACAGATCTTGGAAACTAGCACTTAAATGTGCTTTAAACATTTCTGTTTGCAATTCTATTAACAGTATTCTATATACTACAGTTTTTTTTCTTTTATGATGTTCCCTTAGTGAGTGCAATGTTCTTAAAGGTTTTGTGTTTCTCATAAACTGTTCTTGTCTGACATGCTTATATTTGTCCTTTACTTATTCTATGTGAACCATAAACCCAACAAGAAGATTAAAGTACAGACACCCGTTGCAGTCATGACATAAACTGTGTATCTTTGTGGAGGACAATGGTATTAAAGACTTTTACTCTAAAGAGCTGCAGATGTCGAGCTCTGAGATGGGGCTGAGCCTAAATGCACAAAGAAATGTTGATAATATTTTCAGGAAAATGTTTTTAAGAATGTGTAAAGAGCTGTTTAAATAAATCAAAAAGTAGTCAGGAAATACTCAGTAAATGTTAACAACTACATCAGTTGGTCATTATTTGGGAGAATGCAATTATTTGTTGTCAATTTGTGAAGTAGTTCTGAAAATGTTACACACTCATTTTGATTTCACATGTACTATCAGGATAATGTTAATTCTGGAAGTATTTAGTTACTTGTTAATATGTAAGTTCCACCATTAGCAGTACAGAGAAAATAGAGATGCATTCTTCTGGGGAGCAGAATCTGCCCCCTCTTATTTGACTGACCACTCACATGCTATAAACAGTGAGCATTCAATTTTAATCTTTTGCTAACCATCTACAATCTGATTTTTTCTGAAAAAAATTAATCAAGTACTTATAAACGGCCACATATGTAGAAAGCAGAGTTGGTTTGCAAATACTTATCCACAAAAAAAGAACTACAACTGCAAAAAGCTGTCAGGCCAGATTGCCCTGTCATCCTTGTTCATGTCAGTGTTTATTTCTTCCACAGATTTTCTGCTCGCATTCATAGGATCACCTTCAAAGTGAACAGATAACAGAAATTGCCCTATTTTTTAGCAGAACAAAAGAGACAGTGGAGAAAAAGGAGTCATCTTTTGTTGTAGCAATAATACTTGTTTCTGTCTTCAACTTTGAGCTCAGGCTACTCTGCATCACAAATAGGCTTAATGTAATTAATGTAATCGTATTCATGCAAAATCAAAATGGGTAGTATAATGCAATAATTAAGATTAGAAGGGACTTCCAGAAGTCATATAGCCCAAGCAGCTGCTCAAAAAAGGATCCAGCATCCAAGTTAGGCCAGGTTGATGTTAGATCAGATTGAAATAGAAAACACACCACAATGATGACTGTCCTCTGATACTTTAAAATTATATCAATTACTAAACACTCTTCCAAATACCTTCTAAAGCACACAAGAGAGTTTATTTGAATGATTCTAAGTTTTTCAGCTAGCTTTTATCACTTTTGTTAAAGTCTATTAACCATTGTCCCTTCTCATAGAGGAGAGATTATATTTAATATTAGTCCCAAAATTTTAACACTTAAAACCTCCCAAGGTTTGACTGCTTAATGTGTTCAAGAGGGCTTCAGTATGGACAGGGCCAAGCAGCTTAAGAAAAACATTGACTAATACAGGACAAGGCTTAAAAGCTTTGTGTAAACACAAGAGCAATGTCTAGGACTCTTAGCACTGAGGTTTCAGGCTTCATGTTCTTGAAAAATCCTAGAGACTTGTAAGCATTTCAGGAGTAAAATGAAACTAAAATCTGGGAGCAGGATGAAAATAAAAACAAATGGAGATCTCTCCTGTGCAAATGTAACATCACAAAAGTAGTAGCAGCCTGATACCAGCATCGATTGGAGCTGTATTTTGTGACTAGCTTACAAGAAAGATGGAACTCTAGAAATTAGGAAATTACAGTAAAACAAAACAGCTAATAAAGAAGTGGTGATGACATTAGTATAAATGACCCAGGATGATTGTTGGTGAAACAACTAACATTAAAAACTTTCTAATACAACATTTTTAAGATGATAATACAGACACCACTTTATATTTGCAGTGATATTTGCAGCTTACATGTATTTTATCAAATCGAAAGAATTGATGCTTTGTGAATTGTAAGAAAGACTATTTTGACTTCGTCCATTAGAACCTCTGCCGTAAAACCTTAGCTGGAGACTGAATTCTGCTGGGCTAGATCACTACTAATTAATCCAGCAGTAGCCCTACAATTAATGATTCTAATTAACAGATTAGGCCACAAAGGGATTCCTGCCTTATCAGCCATTTATGTGATTGTTTGCTGCACACCAAGGAAAAGGGCTCTGCAGGTTTGCTGCAGATCCCCAGCACAGATGGACAAGAGCAGGTGACAGAGTTTGAGTGCAACATAGCATTTTCCTCCCTGCAGTTCCTCTGAGGTAGGGTGACAATGCCTGGGAGAAGTACAGTGCAGCACGTGGGCTTTCCTGAAGCAGCCGGAAGGCAGGAATAGTCTTCCCTAGCTGCTCTCAGGCTGGGACAGCAACACCTTACTGATTGCTATTGCTTAATTGCAAATTGATGAATAGCGGTCTGGATGATTGGTGTTTGTAAGTGATAGCATTTAGCTCTTAGAAGAGAATTTAGGGCAGGATGACAAGCTTCTCCTTCACGTGAAGTTTCAAAGGTTTTTCCACCAGAATGAATGAGAGAGTAAAGCTGAGTCATGCATCTTTAACTCTTTAGTGTTCAGAGTAGACAAAAAGCATGTTTACAACATGCAAAAAAAACCCCAATCAAACAAAAAAAACCCCACAAAAATCCAAACCACCAGAAAACAAAAACAAAAACAAAACTAATCCCACAAACTAAAAGTACAAGAGTTTCCAGTGGCTGAAAATAAAATATCAGCAGTTGTCATTAGTGTGATTTGCATCCGAGCAGGGATCCGAAATGCTTAGTAAGGATTTCACAGCCATTAGGGCTTTGTCTCCCTGTATAACATGTGAGAAGGTTTAGATGCTATAATTCTTGGATTAAAGCAAAATGTGTAAGAACAGATCGCAACAGAGGAAAATAAATATGGAATTGTCTATATCTGGAGTAAGTAGAGAAATTTATGTCTGGAAAAAAAACCATTTCTGTTTCTCATGCTCATATACGTCTCCCACTTCAGTTCTGTTTGTGGTCACATTGAAATAAAAAACCCTTTATAGGAAAAAATTCAAAAGAATTTGAAAAAGAAAGGTGTTGATTTTTGTGTCCTGAGTTTTCAGTCCTGTGTGGGATCTTTTCCTTCTGTTTGCAACTAGTTTGCTAGAGAGCTGCTGAAATTCAACTATGCATTTTTAACATTGAAATAGTAAATTGAACTTCCAGAGGTAGCAGAGAATTAGTGGGAAATGTGATTAAATCACAGTGTATTTAATAATAATTTTACGGACTAAACTTTCCAGCAAGAAGTGTTTCTGTTCTTCCAAACTTCCACCACAACTTGCTCCCTTCCTAGTTCAAGTGGACTCAGTGTATACAGCAACATCCAAAGGATCGGCATGGAGGTGCAGGCCAAGAGTCATTCCACACACAGATGATTAGCACAGGAATCCACTGAGGGCTATTAAATATAAATAGAAAGCTGTTACTCATAACTCAGGTACCTTCTGAGCAACACACAGCTAGAGGGTGAGAAAACTGCCCATGGAAATACCACTACAGGTTTGCCATGTTCTTTTGGTGCTGACATGGGATGTTGAAGTAGATGGACCTTTGATATATAAATGGATAATCATAAAATTTTATTACTTCAACTGCACTAAATGACACGGACAGTGGTGAAAAGTGTGCAGGTGAAAATTCACAGGAGTACCTGGGTCACAACTGAAGTCTGTAAGTTCCTTGTTACCCACATGAGTCCACTGTAAAGACCAAAATGGAAAATCAGTCTAAGATCCAATATTCAGTTTTGCCAGTATAAATAGAACAGAATTAAACAAAACTTTTATTGTTAAAGAGATAGGATAAGTGGTTCCATTTCTCACACTCTAAATCCAGAAAGACAGTTGTTTTGCCTCTGAGGATGTTTTTAAAGAATGATGTATTCCTTCCTTCCAATCCCAGTGTGTATTTCTAAAGAAGGTCATTCTGCAAAGAAATACAAGTTAGGAATATACTGCATGGCAATCTTATGTGACAAGTGGACAGAAAGTCAATTACCAAAAATTCACCTTTAAGATTTGAGAAGGGTTACTGTGTCTGTGTGTGTGTGCATGTGTGCGTGTCTGTGTTTCATTAATGGAAGACTGGTAAAGTGTGTTGAGGAACTTGATTTTTAAAACAAAATACAAGTTAAAAACTTGTCATGAATTTGGAAAGGCAGCAGCATCTAATCAAATGTGTCTGATTAATTCTACAAAGGCATGACCTCTTTAATCTCTCTGAACTTCAGTTCCGGGGAGAAAAGCAAAGCTTAATAAGAAAAAAGGAAGGACATTGCTGGCTGAAAGACCTAAAACCCTGTGTGAAAGAAGAAGGCAACAGTGGAAACATCTATCTGCAAAGGTAAGTGATCTGTTCTTAGGTTCACAAGATCTCAGTCATATTCTCTGACATCCTGTGGTGTAGGGGGAGATACCTAAATTTGCCAAAAGGCAGTAAGATAACACACTTTTGGACTTTTCTGATTAGTAAAAACAGTGTTATTACTTAATACAGGTAAAGTTCTGGTGCATCAGCTGCACCTTATCTTCTGGAAGGACAGCAGTTCTAGTACATCTTTTCAGTTCAGAACAAAAAACACTGAAGCAATTATGACTTGCATAAACCTGGTTTCTCTGTGGACCACAGCCAATTACCAGTAATGTGATAGTCAGCAGAGAGGATGTACTTGTCAGAATATTCCTTTAATTACAGGTTATTTGAGAAATTGATTAAATAACCCCTCCATTTTGTTGTAAGTGCTAACCACCTCCAAAACTTCATTTTTTTAAAGAAAGCCTGTTCTAAATCTCACAGAAAAATTACATAAAAACCATTCAGTACTTAGAGGCTTCCTCTAGTAACTGAGATCTCTGCTTTCTGGGGGTAACTTGGGAAACACTCTGTTGTCACAGTTAATGAAGAAAGGAATGTTTGCTTAGACCCTGGGTATGTTTTTATAGCAATTGTGTAAACCTATGTGGTCCATTTCATGTACAGGACCAAGATTTTAAAATTTAATCCTTTCTCAATCTGATTACCATCTCTAACCTAAAAAAATATTATACTTTGTTCAACGACTTTGTCCGAGATTCTGACAGAATGTTTACCTAGGCATTTGCTAAAAAAATTAAGGACAGCAGGGTCCACATAACTTAGACTTGATTATCCTGAGCCTAAGACAGCACTTATATCTGCCAAAACCTGCAATCTTTGAACTGCATGCATGTTCCACCAGTGCTCCATAATAGGTTGTACATTTCATCATTGCCTCAATATAACTTTAGAGACCGTGGACATAACAAGAACCTCTAGCACATCATTATTTCTTTTTTCACTCCATGAAAAGAAAGGAGAAAGAATGTGGATATCTGAAACTTGGTTTCTAAGCACACATCTCTACCCTTCAAAAATATATTCTACCTTGGCAAGTCTTTCTAAGTAAGTGAGAGAGACTAAATAATAATGAGTGTAGGAGAAAAATTAAATTAAAAGGGACTTAAGTACTACATCTGATTTCAATACACTTGGATGATTCCCAGTGGAACATGTTATGTTTTTTGTCCCATGTGAAAAGAAACCAAAGTTAATTATAGAACATAGCACTGGGCAAACAAATAAATTGAGCTTTGCTCTGCTGAATTCTCACATCTGCAAATTAACAGCTATGGGTCTGTTAGTGTAGACTCTTCTGTTACAACAAAACAATACCAAATGTAATAGTTGTTTATCTTAGGATAAGAAGATGTAATCCAAAACAAATGTCCATTTCACAAGAATTCATAGCCATGGGGCTAAATCACCACCCACAAAAGTGTGTATTAGAATGAGAGCATTAGCTCAATACATAATACTGCAAAAGCCCACTCACAGCATCTGTGCAAAACCAGCGTGTACAGCATGATACAGCAGCATTGCAGTGTTGCAAGTATAATGTCTGTTTCAGAGGCTGGTGTATGCATTGTATCCTGTACCTTATATGTGCAATGCAATGGGCATTTGGTAACCTACAGACATAGGAATCATACAAAAAATAATATATAACTATACACATGATTATGTATGTGCGTGTGTGTATGAGAGAGAGAAACAGAGGGCAAAACATGCAAATAATCTTCCAAAGAGAAACTTCCCCAGAAGATAACTCTAAAATTTCCATGAACAGATTACAAAAGCCTATACACCCACTGAACACCTAAGAACTTATAGCATAGAAGTGGTTCACTCACTTCCATATGTGCAAGCCAGGCGGATTGATCATTCACATTGAAAGATTAGTTTAAACAATCACAATGATCACTAACTTGCATAATTCATCCCCTTGGAAAAATGGGTGTCAAACTAAATTTTTTTCTGTTGGCCAGCAGTAAGCATGTTCAGGCAGAAATGAAAAAAGCACTACAACAACAAAGAAACATCCAAATCTGTGTGGAGAGTGTTACTGAGGCTAAGTACTGTACTAGACAGTTTATATTTAAATGTTCATCACAGGATTCTGCTGCAAGTCTCATTTTCCCTTATTTAAAAGGCAGGTATTATTTACTTGCTGCTACTTCACTTGAGGGTTTGTAAGAATCATTCATTAATGGCAACACTTTGAACAAGTGAAATCCTCTATAATGACAGTACTATTATTATGGGGAGAGAAAGGCACCACCTGAAAGTAAAATCAGGACCAGTTTTCCTTTCCCCACTTTGAAGATTGGGAGGTCACATCTAATTTTAACTCTGTTTTGTTGTTTAGCTTTGTTTCACTCTCCTTGGCTATTATCTCTCCAGAGTAGGTAGGGCGGCATCATAACTTTGAGGGAGTATTCTCATCACAAGGCATTGCAGGATTACTCCAGCTTTATTCAAACTAATGCATTTATCACCAGTTCAAAAAGAACAAAACACAAGAAGAACAAAACACAACCATCCCATTCCCCCACTTGCAGTCATACTCAGGTGCTTTACTCCATTGATTTAGAGGTTTAAGTATCTTTCTAGATTTTTTTTTCCCTACGTGTTTCATTTGACTGCAGCACAGAGTAGCTTTCTCTAGACAGCCAGCTTCTCATTTAGCAGAGGTCAGCTGTAAATACATACGCAGTGTTATCAAAAGGATTTGTACAACACGCAGGGAAGTCTCCGCAGCCCAGATTCCATCAGTGGTTTTATCCGTATTAGGTAAGCTTAAAGCCAGCTACGATAGCATGCAGAGGAGGTGCTGAATTGTACAAGGGCACTGTTTGACTCCTTCGTGGAGGCTCGCTTAGCACCTTTCCGCTCTCACTTAACAACTTCGCTGCGCTAAATCCAGACCTGGCTAAAGCCATTCATTACACAGCACTAAGGCACAGATAAAAGACAGGAGCTCAACACCTGAAGAGTGTTCTCACTGAGATAATGCAGCAGTAAAGAGTTAGAAAAACCCTCAGCATTGCCCCTTCACAGATCATTATAGTCCTGCTGCTAATACAAGTAGTGCAGAATTAGGCCACCAGTGAACATCTCGAGTGAATATCACACTGTGTGAATATCCACTGAATATCTTGAGTGCATGGATTAGCATAAATGAAAGCCGCTGCCTGCTATTGCACTGAATCCAGTTTGCTTAAGTATGTATAATGGACACTGTATTGCTGGAGATTTTCCCTTTTTTTCTTCTTCTTCAGTGAGCTGAACACTGACTGGATTACATCAAAAAGATGAAAAAAACCAGGACTTTCGTAAGGCCATTCTTTCAGCAGCAGGTCACACAAATTAGAACAATATATGTTGGTTTTGGTAGATTCCCACTGATTACCAAGGATCCTTTTGTGATTTTAAGGAGAAAATGAGAAACAAAACTAAATAGGTAATCCTAGAGAAAATCCCACTAGATCTATACTAGGTACTCCAGTGCAGTAAGCCATCAGCATCTGTCAGCGTGAAGTGAGCTGTGCTTCTTGTTACCAGAGTTGCAGGGTGTTTCCCTTGATGATCTGGATATACAGCTGGCATATTTTATGTGAATTATGAAGTATATAGCTGTGTGTTTGAAAAAAACCCCAACCAAACAGAAGAAGAGAAAAAGAAGCAACAAGCATGTCTAAGAAAAGCACTGCACAATCCATTTATCAATTTGCTAAAATTGATAAATTTTAACCTGAATGGGTCTCTCACATCATTAGCAAGAAGAGTTTTTATGAAACATTTCAACTTTGAAACACTGCATAAAAAGATCAGCATGTGATCACTTTCTTATCTGTTTTCCATTATTCATCTATGCATAAAAAAATGTTTTGATACAAGACAAAATGCAGTTCCCAGCTGTATTTCGTCATGAACTGGTTTTCATAGCTCACAGCTCTATTATCAGGAAAAGATTCTCAGCAGCTGGGTAAATACATTCTGCTTTGTTGATTCTGCCCGTTAATTTTGCATCTAAAGCTTGCCAATGTTATAGAACTATAAAGCTTCAGAAAATGCCATTGATGGGAAGTGCAGTTGCTGTACTATGGATAATTCATAGGCAATAGATGAAGAGGATCATGCTGGTTCCTCTCATGAAGTATTCCTGTTTTCAACACAGGCAGTCAGTGACTAAGAAGACAGGCAGGCCCTCAGGTGCTTAGGTAGGTATTGTGCTATAAACATGTGTGCACATATGTGTGGGCTGCTTGTGAGGCTGCAAGTAGTTTTTAAACACCTTGATTTAAATAGTAAATTTTAACTTCAGGAAAGGGTTGCCCAGAGAAGCTGTGCATGCCCCACCCCCAGAAGTGTTCAAGGCTGGGTTGGATGGGGCTCTGAGTTACCTGGTCTAGTGGAAGATGTCCTTGCCCACAGACAGGACATTGGAATGAGATGATCTTTAAGGTCCCTTCCTCACCCAAACCATTCCATGATTCTGTGATTCAGAATCAGCCACTGTCCCTTTGAAAGTTCAAGCATTGGAGCTAAGAAAGAAATTAAAATAGGTGATGAAAGTTCATGTTACAAACAGTCTTCAGAATCAGTTTTAAAATAAAATTTTTAAGTATTAATCTTTGACTGCAGTGCTTCAGCGTGTTGAGTTTGCATGCACCTCAGATATTTAGAACATATCTTCATGGCATTAGGTACTGGTGGCAATACCTCAGCACTATGGCTGAGTTTAGTTTGGGAATGGAAACAGCACAGCTGTTAGCATGATCCTACAGTCCTGAAGTTGAACAGCTCTCCTTCCCACTTCCACAAACAGCCTGGCTGGACCTATGTAACTGAAAATGCAATTTCACACTATGTGTGCACAAAATGTACTTGGAGGAGGCACCATTTCTGAAGAGTACACAGAAATATTCTGATACAAAAAGCTCAGTTATCCCTTCTCACCCCACCGCACCGTCTCCTCCCCATGTCCTGTCCAGCTGCTTTCTGCACCGAGATGATGCCTCTTTCTCTCTGACTCTCTCGTGCGCTACACAACAGCCCCTCTCGAGAAGGTTTTGACACTCAGACGCTCTCCCACCCTTCACATGTTTCTGGCATGCCCATTAGCTTTTGTTCAGGTTTTTCCTCTGATGAAACAGGCTGAAGAGCCCTGGCACAGAGAACCAGTCTTAGGGTAGCTTTAGATAATCCCCTAAACTGGCAACTAATCAATTTGAAAAGAAACAGGAAATGGAAAGAAAGATCACTCGAAGCCCAGATTTGGGCTGATGACATTTGCTGTTAAACTGAAGCCAAGTCATCTTAGCAGCTGCAAAACTTCAAATCATTTGCAGGGGCTATAAAGTAAGTCACAAGACGGAAGGAAGGAAACACGGAGAATAAGAAAAGATGAACTGTTAAGCTTCCTTTGCAAATACAGTCTGATTTAATGTTCCAGATTACTAACTTGGATTATTTGTTTCCAAGTGCTGGGATTAATCAACCCTTTCCATCAGCAAGTCTGAATGAAATGTTCTTCCCATAGCCCTTGTAGAGATGACATAAAAGTATACAGAAATATTAATAATGGGAAAGTCAATATAATCTTTAATTCACAATAAAAATATCCTAATGTATCATGGTCTCCATAGGAACTGCACAAAATCTGGAGCTTGTATTTTGCAGGTTTCTCTGGTGTTACCAGTGTAGAGCTCAACCTGCAGCCCTGTCCATGAGCAGTGGATGTGGTGGATGGCCTAGAAAGGGGAAGAAGGTATGGAAGTGTGCTCCCTTAATGACATTCTCTTTAAAGGACAGCTGAGTCCAGTGCATCTGAAGCTAAGGAAAACAGGGCTCCAATCTACGAGATAATAGCAACCTACCCATTTATGAGATAAAGAAAAAATAGAAAATTCCCAGCTAGATGCTACACTTGTCTATATATTTGTTCAGGAGTGTGTTGATGTTAAAGCTTTTTCTGCTATGTTATCTTAGAATCATACCTTGCCTCTAGTGTAAACTGAAAAAAAAATTGCTCTCCAACAGCTCTTTTACTAAAAAAAGAAAACCACAAAGGGCAGCTGTTAGCAAATGCTTAAACCTTTGATCAAGCCACAAATGTTCTTCACATTCTTCTGCTTCTTCTGCATTGCTGCCTCTAATGGGTATAAGCTCTCATCTGATGTCTGAATTTTCTTCACTGGTTAAGCGTATAAGTTAGTGCAAAATAGGCATGATAGAAATCCTCCACAGTTATACCACCATAGAAATTTTACATGCCTTTGTGTGACTAGCACAGCTCCTGAGTCCTCTCTCTACATATGCAAAGTGAGAATAATAAGTCTGTCTCAGCAGTCTAGGAGAGAAAGATGATAACTGCCTTAAAGACTAAGAAGTGCTCAGATGTGGAAGGTTTTTATAGGTATACTGACAGACAAATCAATACATTCAAAAGATATAAAAAGATACTAACTTATATGGTCAGTTATGAATCTAAAAAGATTAAGTGATACATTCAGTGTGCTTCCAATGGGCCCTTGTTTTGTGACACTGGAGTAAGGTAATCTTTCATCTTTACTTGCTGCAGCTTCTTGCACTGTAAAGTTTTATCTTCGTTAGGATAATGGTAGCAAAATCAGACCTGGTAGCTCTATTCTCCTTTAAATCTTCCTGCCATAGGGTAACTAGAATAGCACTAAAAATTAAAAGGAGACAAGGGAGGAATATAGATGTAAAGAGCAGGAGGAGGTATTATTATTGTCAGTGAGAATTAGCCAGTCAATCTTTCTAACCACAAAGCAATTTAATTTGGCCTTTTACTGCATCCATTTTCTCTGATTAATTTTTATGATGTCAGCCTTCTTGTTCCTTGGGGCTGGAAGTTTGCAGGACATTGTTCAAGTCTTTAACCCAAGGCCCTGTGTCTGGCTCTCTGGTGATCCTTCAGGTGCAAGCAGCTTGGAGCCCTGACACTTCTCAAATGCATAGGTGATAATCTGACAAGCGCGGTTCCTCTCTCTGTGAAATATGCCACAGCATTAAAGTGAGTTACTACTCAGCACTTAACAGCTGTTGGCTTCTCCTGACAGCATTAATACAACATTAGACATAGAGATATTTCGAGAGTGAGAGATGTTTTTAAGCAATTGCAGGCCTGCGAGGTTTCTCTCAAAGGTGTTTATTTAACCAGAGCTCACAGGCGCAAGACTTAAAAAGAATGTATCCATATACAAGCGACAGCAGTAGCTTGAGTCATTTGCACACAAAATGACTCCACTTGATGTGAAAAGGTTTGCATTTTCTGACTCCCCTTACAGGAAGTCTAATCTGCTGCCACCAACACAAACAAGCTTTGTCTGTTTGAAAAGTTCATTGCTTGTTACTATGACCAAGCACAACACCGAGACAGCTGTGTCTCATTCCTCTGTGTTCCAACGCTTTTCCTTAAAATCACATCAAGTACTATTTACAAAAAAAGGCAGCTTAAAAATAATAAAGCCTAAAATAACTTTAAAAAGTCAAGGATACTTTTTTGTTTTTCTTTTGGGATATCTACCTCCATCTGCTACTTCTAAGTCTAATGCTCAGGAATAAATTAACCAGTCAAGAACACATGCATTCCTAAACTGCCATATAAGTGATGTAGTTGTGAATTTATTCATCTTAGTTTCTTCTTTCTTTTGCTTCAGTTTTGCAGTCTGTTCCTTCAATATCTATGTTTTTCAATGTATTAATTTTATCAAATTCAACTTTCCTGGTAATATGCCTGAGAAGAACAATCTACTAAGTGAAGTTTGCATACTTTCTTACTCTGACAGCATCTTCTCTAACTACTTACAAATCAGATCAAGATGTAAAAGAGGTTGAATTTGATGACAATGGGGATTTCCATCTGATGTTCAAAGTTGATTATATTTCTGGTTTTATTTCAAGACAAGAATAAGAACAGTGTATTTTGGCAGGACAGGCATAACCCTGCAAAACATGGTACGTTGTAACACACTATTTCATATGAACTGGGAGGAAAATGTCAGAATAATCATTTTTAATGTTCGTGCTTAAGAATGTCTGTGATGGTGACCCCTAGATAGCAGAGCTCACTGTTGTTTAGAATTGAAGCTACTTGTTACTCTGCTAAACCAATCCATGTGCAAGGCCCAAGAGCTGCATGTCTAATTCCCACTGATGTCGAGAACAGGAATGGTCATTTATGAGCCGAGACCCTGGCAATCAATGCAAAAATCACTTTCTACAGGAATATACACCAATTTAGAGATTTTGTCATGGCATTACATTTCCTTTCAAGGGTAACTTTTGACTTTGGGAAGGAGTACCAAAGCAAGCAGAACAACATTTCCCTTCAGTAAGGGTTTTCATATATTTTGACTTAAGGTGACTTGTTATATATGATTTTGGAATTTTTAATCTGTGTGTCATCTGTTCAGAAGGAATCCCAAATCCTGTCTTACAAACTCTAGACACACTGATAAAATGAACCACTTATGGAAGTTGTTTATATGCATATAAGCTAGCCATCCAAAAATTTCATCATACTTGACTTCTTTCTGAATATAACATCGTTGCTGCAGATGGTAATCACACTGCATCATGATGCTTCCTTTAAAAAGTGGTTTTTTTAAGGTTCTGGGAATAGCAGAGACTCACACACATTTGGTCAGCAGAATAAAATGTTACCTCTAAGTTTATTTTATCCAAATTAATATGATTGCTGGGATCATTAAGAGCCTTATTCTCAATGCTCCATGTCTACTCAAGAGAGAAAGAGCAACTTCACCTTCAAACGTACATTTCCTAGTACAATTTACACTTGTGATATATTAGTCAGTTATTAATTAAAAAGCAGATGTTAATGCCCATTTTCATACCATAAAATCTTCTGCTTTTTGTTCTCAATAAACCTCCATGTTTGGGGTTTTGTTTTTTGGTTGGTTGGGGCTTTTTTGTGTTTTGTTTGTTTATGGGTTTTTTGTTGTTTTTTTCTTCCTTGTGTGGGTTTGTTTTTTTTTTTTTTGAAGTAAGTTTCTTATACCCAGAGCACTAGATTCATATTTAGGCTTAAGTCCTATCCACCTCAGTGGGTCTCGATGGGATTTTTGCTTCAGGTAAGACTAGAAGATGCAGACCTGATGTTCATGTGTTTTGACAAAAACATCTTCACACATTTTGAGTTCTTCAGTGCTGACAGTATTGATATTTTTTTCCTGCATCCAACCAACTCAGTGCCTTGAATATTTAATAGCACGGGTGATATGAGGACCCATTATCTGACTCATGTAAATAACACAATAATTTAAACCCAATCTTCCTTCTCTACAGTGTATGCAAGGCTAAATGAATACAGTGTCTCTCAAAAAATACCATAAACATTGGCAGTAATAGAAAAGAAAATAGAATAGAGTGGACATTTGAAAAAAAGAACCAATTGCTCAATTTTAGAATATTTTGCTGCCACCTTTTGGAATTAAATAAAATGTGCATCTCAGTGGTTTATAACAGGGATATAATTTAGCCCTCAATAGCAATCGCTAACATTATTACAGAAAGAATACATGCATTTCTTCTTTCTTCCTTTTTAAATTCTTAACAAGTATGTCCAGTTTCACCTTTCACCTTCACAGAGAGATGGAATATCACAGATTCAGATTTAAGGCCTTCACATGCGAGTAAAATATAGGAAAAAATTTGTGCATCAAGCTTAACTCTCAACAAATGCCATGATTAGTCAGCAGATCAAGCATTATTTTGCCATAAATAAATATAGGTAAACAAAGCAAAGAGCTGCTTACAGATGACACCTAAATATCAATTAATCACTGGCAAATAATTGTTAGTTTAAATCCAAGGTTACTTGTTAGAACTCAGGGCCTCTTTCCCCCCAGGTGTGTTGTGGCCTTTGCATAACTGCACTGCTTTTAAAATATAATTCTACATAAATAAACAAGAGGAAAACAAGTCCTAAGGCTCTGGGCTCTGTCCTACATATTCTCTCCCTGTTTCTGTCAGAGAGATTTTCTTCTGCACAACTTACAAGAATGCAATGCATTTTGGGGAAGATTAATATATATAAACATAACACCAGTATAGAGAACATGTCAGAAGTTCTTTGTTATCACGAAGAGAACTGGAGCACTAGTCTTATTTTAGAAAAGGAGCGATCAGAAGCATTTAAACTGGAGGAAGAATAGAACTGTCTGCATCTGTAAATGGTCCTGGACAGCTTTGCTTTGATGCAAGAGGATGGTATTCCCAGAGCACCCTGGGATCCAGGTGCCTTCACTGTGGCCCATACAGTGGACAGATGACCTCTGGGACAGCCAGCTCTGCAGGGACGTGTGCTGCTTGGCAAAGTGTCTGGTCGCCGGGGGTCTGGTGCTCGCCAGGTGGATTGCACAACCACCCTTTGGGGAAATAAAAATTGGAGCATTAGGCAGTGCAAGCACCAGGCGATTTACTCCTATGCCACTATAATTTCTTCATGTCTAAAATGTAATTTAAATTAACACACAGGTGCTATGAGATCTTTATTCCCGAAAGCACTAAAATGAGTATGTTTCTTATGGAAAGTGGGAAGGTTTTGGACACTTACCTAACTGCTAGAGTGGGGTTGACGAACGTGTGTCAGCCCTGGTAGGGGTGTCATAAATGTATGGATGTGCTCCTTGTGGGAACAAGGTTATTTGCAGGATAGGGGCATCGATAATAAATCCTGGCAGGGCACGGGCATCGATAATAAATCCTGGCAGCGCGGCTTTGGCCCGGCTGCGGAGGTGGCGCTGCGGCCCACGAGGCGATTCCCGACTAATGAAGGCCACCGCCGGCGCGGCCGTTGCCGGGCGACGGGCGGGACCGGGCGGGCGGCGCGGCCGGGCTGGGCCCGGGGCTCTTTCCCGGCGCTCTTTCCCGGCGCTCTCTGCCCGCGCTTTTTCCCGAGGCTCTCTCCCAAGGCTCTTTCTCGGGGCTGGGCAGCGGCCGAGGGCGCTGCGAGGCCGCACCGAGACACCTCCACCATGTCGCGGGGAGGCGCCGCCGACTGCGGGCTGCAGGTGAGTGGCGGCGGCCCGGGCAGGGCAGGGACGGGCAGGGGCAGGGTAAAGCCGACGCTGGGGAACAGGGCCTGCGAGCAGGTTTCTGCCACTGGCAATACATTAATTCGCTGTTACAGGCAACACGCCCACAAAAATCCGCGTGGCTTTCAAAATGAAAGCGGGCAAACAGGCTGCCTTCCGTGAGGACACCAGGAGCTGCTCTCCTGGGAGCAGAGGCTGGGAGCAGCCCGGCTGCCCCGCTCCAGACAGCCGGGCTGAAGGAGCAGCCTGGCCACCAGCAGGTGCCTCGGGAAGCGCCCAAGGCCCGTGACAAACCACTGCTCCTCGTGGTTTGTGGGTCAAGGCCTGGAATCTGGAGATACTGGTGCATTTCTTAATGTATTTTCAGTCTGTAAGTAAGCCCAGTGCCCTTCAGAATCGTGCAAATGTGGTGTGTCCGTGATGTCCTGCAGCAGAGTCCAAAATATGTGAAGTTCTTGAATGGTTTGGACCTGCCACGTGCTTCAGGCTCCTGTCCTGCGGCAGTGAAGAGCTCATCCGTGCTCACCTGCTCTCACAGACCCTTGTGCTGTTGCCGATCAAAGCATACGAAAGAGGAGAAGTGTCACAGGATGATGCATCATAAGTGCCAAAAAATGGAAAAGGGATTTGCAAGGCATGTTTCTTATGACGAAAAAATATAAATAAATACATGGAGATTTGGGGACTTTTTTTGATGCAGATATGTTAGGGGAATTGAGATAGAATGGAAGCACTATGCTTCACAATAATTGTCAATTAAATGGACTTTGCTCTGTTGCTTAGTTTTACTTACGTATGTGTGGGAGGGGAGAATTAGTGCTGAACTTGAACAAATGAATCTTCCCTTTTATGTAAAAGTTATTTGTGAAGCCTTTTCAGGATGAGCTACAGGAAGCAATTTTGGATTATGCAACAAGCAAGGAAACAGATGAATATTCAGAGGACTTTGAAAGTGATGAAGATGGCATGTTAAATGGTAAAACAAAATTAAATATTTTTCCTTGTGTTCTTCCCTTTCTTAACTCATTACTAGATCGTAGAGAAACTTTATGTGTCAATATGACTTAGTGTTCCAAGATTTCATATTTTAACAACTTCTAAATCAGAGTGCTCTGCCAAGTTAGCAGCAGAATTCCCAATGAAATCACTGGAGGTGCCAAGCTTCTATACCACACACGGTCTGTGCTGCTTCCTACCATTGTGGTGCCCAGTTCTCCTCCTTAGCCATCTTGTTTACTTGACACTGGGATGAGACAGTAGTGCACAGTACTGTAAATGAAAGTGAACATGGGCAGAGAGAAAGCCAATGGTTTTTTCGTACCGGTTTCCCAGTCTGGACAATCAGTCAGTAAGGGCTGCAGGACATACTGCAGAGTGTGCTTGCCCAGCAGTGTATGTAAGCCAGGAATAGGTTTGATCTGGCTGTTTTTCTTGGAGCAGGATGCATTTGATGTTTGTTAATGTTTATGTTTGGCCAAATGACAAGATTGTCCAAATGACTCTTCTTCCTGCTGGTATAGCACTAAATGCTAAGGAAAACAGGAATGTTCAGTATGATCCTGTATTTTTAAAAGGACTTCCTATGTGGCCTGTTTTTCATTCACACCTGAAACATCTTTTAACAGTTTGTGGGATGCTTTGATTTCCCTTTGTTGACAAGATTTAGGAAAAAAAGCTCTCCAGCAGTAAATGTGTTACTCTACTATCATGACATTCTTTTGTCACCTTCTTCAAACATTTGAACTCTGAAATTAGGTCAGTTAGCAATAACAGGCTAGAGGAAGATAAATATTTTTTTTAAACATGTGAACCTTAGCATTGTAGAAGATACTTCCTTTGAGTATCTTCTAGCAGAGTTTAAATGGGGCAGGAGGGAAGAGAAGGGAAGGGCGGGTGGATTCTAATACCAAACATGCCCAGCTTTGTTGTTGTTGACTTGCTTCCACTTCCTGTGGCATTGAGACATTGCTTTTTTAGGAAGGCTTTAAATTGTGTGGCAGAAAAGAATTAATGAGTGAATATTTTTCTTTGGATTGGGTCCATGAAAACAGATGACAGGAAAGGAAGTAGGACAAGGCCGTAGTTTGGTGGCTTTGCAGACATCAGAGGAACAGAAAGAGAAATGCTCAGAAACTAAAGTCAGGAGGATGGTATATGAAAAATAGTGTTAGGTTGTAAAAGATACAGCTTCTGTGTCCCATTTTTTTTTCCACTTGTATCAAATGCAAGTTGGTAATGTGCTCTTTGCAGATATTAGGAAAGAACTTGCTGAAAGTAATACAGGTTCTACAAGCACTGAGAAATCTGTTGCTGGGAGTCCTCTCTTGAATGATGATGCTTCACAAGAAGCAGTAGATTTGGAAAATGAAGCTGCTGATGACTTGAATTTATCCTTTCATGAAAAGAAGCTTCAGCAAATGATGGTTTTAGAAGGTGAAAACATACAGAATGACAGAAAAGATGGTGAAGAAGAATGTTTGAAAGGTCAAAATGAGGATAATAACAGAAAAAATAATGAAGAGCATTCAGCTGCTGAAGAAGTACTGTGTGATAATAGTGAAAGTGATGACTTGCCCATTAATGAACTACATAAAAAAGGAAATCAAGAGGAAAACCAACCAAAAGCAAAGCCTCGGATGCACAAAAAAGGAAAGGCTTCACCATCAGGTGAAAAGAAACTGTTTGAATGTTGTTGCTGCTTAACCATGTTACAGTATTATAAAGTGTTTTAATTGGGGTTATCTTCTGTGTTAACGATCATCTGCTTTTAAAAAGACACAAACTGTCTGCAAGGGGGTAAACTGAACCAGGGTGGGCCAACAACAGGAGGTTCCTTTTTGCCTTTTCCTTTCAGAAGATGACAACCAGCTGTTCAGGTCCTTAAAGTCCATCTCCCCATCAGTGCATGTGCATGGAAGGTGTGAGAGGGCTGCCAGGATGCCTCCTCAGTGTGTGCATGGCACAGAAAGCTGTGTTCACATCGTGTGCACAGCATCCATGCACCCTTTAATGGAAAGGTCATTAAACTCCTTTTCTGTGACCAGGTGAAGCTGTAATGTAACAGAATGTCAGAAAATCAGCTGTAGCCAAAACTTTTGTGAGTGGTAGATGTCTCATTATTTCAAAGTTAAATTTAGAATGATCTTTTACTTTGAAGATACTGACACACTTTGGATGTATAGGCAAACACATAAACCCCCCAAACTTGAATGTTTCATTATAAGAATAGCTAATTCATTTTTAGTATGCAAAGCAGAAGTTGGAATTCTGCTAATTGACTATATGTGCAAAAAGACTTTATATTTTTTGTCTAATTCCTAATATGAGAGGAATTTTCCCTGTTTGATGTTGAGGTAAGTTTATGGCCGGTTGTCGGGATGGGGGGATAGGGAGATGTCTATGAGNTATTACAACTTTGAAATTGGTAAAACATGATTAAAGGTATCAGCTTCATTTTTTCGTTCCACATGATGGCACCAAAGTGCCAGGTACTTGAATGTGCAGGCACCTCTTTCCTAGTGGAGTGCCTGTGTAGTTTTAGACTGGCAGAAAAAGTTTAACTACTCCTTTTCTTCATGTGAATCAAAGTAGTGAAGTGCCACACTGCCATATTGGTTATAAATTTGGAATTCTTGTCACCCTGAATTTACTTTCACCACTGTAAATCTAGGTTAAATTTCTTAGATTATGAGCATTAATATTCCTTTCTTCAGGCAATTTGGAGTTAATTTGTCATCCAATAATTCTATTTTTCTGAAGAATTCCATTGGAAATATGTGGAAGACTTATAATTTGGTTTTACTGAGACATTTTTTAGCTCGTGTCTGAATTGTTTTACAAATTTAGATCTCTGCATTACAGTTGAAATCTGATAAAAATGGTTTTTTAAGTCTTATTAATAATGTGTTTCATAAATAACAATTTCACCACTTAGGCATACATTCAGATTGAGGTGGTGTTTTCTTTAAATCCCCACTGCAGAATTTTTCAGTTATTCCCTCATGTGTCCCACACCCCTGAAGAACACCACACAATGAAATCAGTATTTATTACCTAAAGCGTTAACTTGCGGACTTCATTAGAAGTTTCCTAGGTATTCTTGCTGTAATTGCAATGACTCTTGCTTTTGGTTTCTGCACTAGAGCCACATAAAGCAGTGGAAAGTTTTGCCTTTGTCTTACTCTCACATTCTCTAACATTAGTTAAAACTGCAGGTGCTACTCCAGTCTTACGTGCAAATACAAGTGAATACTGTTCTTACTAGTATATGGTTCTTAGAAGGAGACATACAGAAAATACGTTATACTATATAAAATTTAGTGACAACTTCCATACTGATGGTTTTTCTAGAAATACATTTTGTACAGAAATAACAATACTCAGAAACAATTAAGTTCTTGTTGATGTGTCCTCTCAATCTTTTTTCCTCCCTTTAGCTCGAGATCAGAAGACTGTCAGCACCAGTGACTTGAAACTGGAGGACAGTGGTAGGAAATCCCCTTCTGTGATAGAACAAATGAGGACCACAGTCTACGAGAAAACAAAGGCATTGGAGCAGCCAGCAGCTGACAGTTCAGATGGAATGGTGAAAATAGCAGAAGGGAAAATAATAACTGCTACAATGCAGGAGGTATCAGTGAATGATAAATCTGAGTGTGGGGAGGCAAAGAACTCTGTCAAGGTATTGCTCATACACAGTTTACCATTGTTCGGAACAATGTTCTAGAAGCACAATGGAAAGTTTTGTAAAGTTACTGTTGGTACCTTAAGTGTGTAGAATGCTGTCTGTAAAGCTAACAATTTATATCTGGTTTCTAGAGCTGAGGCTCTTATAAATTCTGTATAGCTTTATGAAAGATTTAAGGAATACCTTTTCCACAAATTATTTAAATCAGATAAAGGTATTGAAGTGTGCTTTGCAGCTTTAAGAAAGTACCCTTCTCAAAGTGAAAATGTCACATCTCTGTTGTGAGGATAGCTGAACAGCAGTGAGCAGTGTGTGTTGTCAGAGGGTGGAATCCATGGTGTGACCTGAATAATGGATAAGATGCAAAGCACTCTATGCTTTATCCTAAAAAGAAAATATGTAGATACATGTAATTATTAAAGCTAAGTATTCAAAAGACTTAAAAGAGTGTTTCCAGAATAACCCAGCTGGGTTCTTTTTACTTCTTTTTATTCCTAAACTATTGACTGTATTTTTACATAATACAAATAAACATTCCTAAGTGCCACTCTGAAATGATACAAGCATTCTGAAAGGTTGGTTGGTTGGGGCTTTTTTGGTTTGGTTTGGTATGGTTTTTTCTCTCCTTACTTTCTTACCCTGTACTATACCCTTTCTTTATTAGGGTGTCTTTCTTGCCTGTTTTTATAACATCATGAGGCCATGGACTATATTACTTGGAAGGGACTCATAAGGGCTGAGTCCGATTCTCAATGTCCGTGTTAGCTTGTAAAAACCTGTTTCATCCTGATCTGTTGCTTGAGAGACTATAACTTTACTTTTCCTCTGTGTTTCTTAGAAACTAAGTGAAACAAAGGAGAGAGTTCTACAAAACCCAAAAGCTCCTTTATCTGACAGGTAAGAGAAAGATGCCAAGTATTGGTCTAAGCTGTTTAAGATGCCCCGACAATGCTGCTTCACTCTCATTTTCTGTCAGCATTGTCTTTGCTGCTGACAACCTCTGACCATCTGTGGAGAAGAGTTTAGTGCATGTGGCATGTTGCTATGACCCTTGCTCAGGTTTATGTCAGATCAGACTCCCAAACCTTTTGCCAGTGTCTGTGATGAGTGTGTTACTGGAGTCTTTACAGGCTCTAAGCTGTTTTTTAGATGAAAGTGTAAGTTATTCATAACCTTACAAGAGGTAAGTTCTTTCTCCTTTTCTTTTCCCCAGTCCCCAGCCAAGCGCATCTAAAAAAAGAATCACAGTAACTTTTGGTATGCACTGAAATAAAAGGAACACTTCTTGGTATCAGCTACAATAAATGGAAAGGTCATTAATGTGTTTGTGTCCTGGTATTTTCCTAGGTCTACGTCTTTTGTGCATTTAAAGAAAAAGGGGAGAGCTGTTCCATCAACTTCACCTGTTTCATCTCAGTATCTGGGATCATTAAAGGTGTTGGAGGATAAATGCATGCCAAAGAAAAGTCCAGAATTCAACAAAATAGATAATTTAAGGGCAGCTGTTTTTCAGGTAGATTTTAAAAATGGACAAACCAACAAACAAAATTGTGCATATAAAGGTCCTGATACAGGGGTCAACACCTCATATTTTCTTGAAATCAATATTTTTTACTGTATTCCTTTCATATGCTTACAGGTTTAGTAATTTTTTATTCTGTTGGTTATGCCATTTCCTCATACTACGAAAAAAAAGCTCAATGAAAGGGACATAATGTTTTGATGTCATAATTTATTGTGTCAGACTATTTTCAGGCACACATTTTCCGTTATTTCTACTTTATCCTTAATGTGAGTAAGCGTGTACTTTAAGCTGGGGATTTTTCCTGATATGTTCTGTTAAAATGGCATTCAGGAAAAGTGATAACAAATTTTGTACTCTTTCCAGAAGAATAATCTATGTGAATTCCTTGTAGAATTGCACAATTCTTTTCTGGGTTTCAGCAGATTTTTGCTATGTTTGAGAAGGACTCTCATTAACAGACACTGTTCATATTGGTGTGTGGTTTTAGTACTGGTTATGGTCCTAGAACAAATTTTAGACTCTCAAATCCATATTTATATTGTCTTATTTTATTTATTTATTTATTTTTTTTTATTTTATTTTATTTAAGTATTTATTTACACTTATATAGTTTTTAGAAGTAAAATAGTCCTCATTTAGGACTTTTATCTTTGAGCTGCTTACCAAATACACAGTTAATTCTTAAAAATTTAAGCCTGATTCTGCAGATGGCTCATAACCTTTTCTGGCTGCCTGAAGTCTCACTTTACCCAGTAGGATTTTATTCTGTGCAACTATAGGTATTTGCAAGAGCGACAACAATGTAAATAATATTCCTATATAAGAAGTGATAAGAATCTTTATTCCATTCTTCTATTTAATTTTGATTAATGTGTACATTTTTCTGGTGTTTCTAGGAAGATGCTTTTTTAAAGATCTTTAAGCTTTTTTAGATTTTGTATCTATGATTTTAGAACCTTAGATTTTTTCATCACAATGTTTTTGTGGTTACAGCTAAGTCTTCCGCATGGGATGTTTATTTAACTAGCACATGGACGAACTAAGAGTAATTTTGGTGGTCATTATATTGGTGCTGCTCTTTACTTACACTGTAAAAGGACTTTAAAAATATTTTAATGATTCTTACAGAACTGGTTGGAAAAGAAAAAGCTCCTTCTAATGGAATTAAAGAGAACTGAAAAGGAGAAAGCTGAAATTCTAAGGAACAATACTGAAAAGGTTTGTTTACATTGCTGTTTAAAATGAAGTTGACAAACTGTGATTCTTTGAAGTGTGCTTCCTGCCTAAGTGCATCCCTCTGCTGTTGTAAGGTATCTGATTTTCTCCAAGTAGCACGAGGTGATGTGAAACAGTAAATGGCATGTCCTGCTTGTTACAGTTGTGGTAAACAGTGTCTGTCCAGTGCTTCCTTACACATTTGCATAAGGCTTCCTAGATTAATTTCCAAGTGAGTTTACAAAGAACTTGGGATGCTCAGCTCTTAAGGTGTTTTGTTTTGTGCATGAGAACATGAGGCATTTACTCCCTGCCTCAAGAGATGCTTACCTACAGAGGACTGTATTTTACATAGTATTGTGCACGTTCTTTGATTTGGCTTTTAAGTATTTAGTATGTTTCACTTCTAAGCACTTAACATGCATTTCATATCCTTCTACACATATTTTGCAGGAGCGGTTCATCTCATTCAATTAAATTAAAAATGGGCATAGAAAAAAACCACTGTATATATTTAAAATTGAATTATAATACTTGCAATGTTGTCAGGAAATAACTGTCTATTTCCTTATTGCTCCATTTAGCAATAAGTTTAAAGCATACTATTTCACTTAGAATTTCATACTGAAATCAATTTATTTCCAATCTAGAAAGAAGCTCTTAAAAAAGAAGAATCAATTGCATGTTTTGAAGCCTGGAAAAAAAAGAAAGAGAAAGAAGCAAAGAAGTTAAGTGAAAAAAAGAAGCTTGAGGAACTCGAGGCAAAGACACCAGCAGAACAGAATAAGGAGAAAACAGAAGCAGCACAAGCGGTGATGTGAAATATGTACATAAATGTGTATTTGAATGTGGTTCAGGAGATGGTAAAAAATAATTTTGATTAATCCAGAAAGAGATGGATTTTGAAGAGTTTTTGAAGGAAGCTCTTATTAGGTTCTTTTCTGTCAGAAGTATGTAGTATTTACATTTGCAGACAAACAGGCTTCTGTATTTGGAGCCTATTAACTGTGTATAAAATAAACTTTATATAAGTACACTAGCAATTAACTATTACCTGCTGGAAAAGTAACATTCTTTTTAGATATGGTGATACCCACTTTTGAGCAATGCTACAAACAAATATTCCAAAATTAGAATGTGTAGAAATTATAAAAAAATAATAATGTAGAATAGACTAGTGGAGTATTGACAAAAAGGCAAGGGCTAAGATTTCTCGTGGATCTGTGGTTGTCTTTAGGCATTCAAAAAATGGAAAGAAAGAAAAGTGGAATTTTTAAGAGAGCAAAGCAGGAAGGAAAAACAGTCTGAAAGAATGAGGAAGAAGATAGAAGAGGACCTAGTTGCAGAGAAGAGGAGAGTCAGTGTATCAGCAGTTGAAAAATGGTACTACTCCGCTGTGTTTGCTGTATCACAGCTTCCAAAATCGTTGCTTATAAATGTAATTGGTGTTCTGTGAATGTTTGATGTGCTTGTAATTGGAAGACAATGGAATGCTTGGGATCAGACTCTTCATTCCCAATGGAGAACAAGTATAACAGTGAAAACAAGCTGTGCAGCTCCCTTCAGTTTATTTATTTAGTTGCTTTCCTCCCCAAAAGGACATTAACTAAGCCCAGGCAGAGATACTGCAGCTGAGAAAATTCATTGAGTAGTATTGTGTCTTATGTTGTTATTCTCACGCTTCATTGCTAAGCCATAGGAAGGAGGTAAATCTTCAAAGTTCTGTGGAATACAATGTATGAATGCAGATGTAGGAAGAAGGAAATGAGATCTATCTGCTGGAGAAATTCTATATTAGTTTTACAAGCCAAGAGTTTTCACAGACAATGCACAACTTACAGTTACCTACAGAAGTTCAGAATTTCTTTTTTATGATACTAAATAAGGGAGAAAGAAGTACAGAAAAGGTGATGCCATAATAGATAGAGTAGTAGATTCATTTGTACCTTGGTGATACATAGAAGTAGACATGGAAGGTTTTAAATACATGATCTCAATCTTTTATTAAAAGTGTAAAATACATTTTTTGACTCAATTTACTTAATTGGTCACAGATGCAATATTTAGTCTGTTACATGATGACCCCTTGTTCTTCCCTCTCACTATGCAGGAATGAAAAGAAGGAAGAATATATAAGAAAGAAGAAAGTAGAAAAATTCCTGGAGAGAAGAAAGCGACAAATGCAACAGGCAAAGAAGGAAGAAAAAAGTGAAAAGGCTATGGAGGAATATGAAAGATGGCTGGTATGTTTGGTTGGGGGTTTTTTTTGCATTTTGCCAAAACCAAAAAGTTTAATGTAGTAATAAGTGTGAGCACTTGAGTATTGTAATACTCATGGGGTGTTGTGCTGTTAGGAGAGAGGCCAGACGGTGGCAACATTACATCGCTTGTCCCCCAGAATCTGAGAGCAAAATGTTGCTAAAGTACTGTGCACTTGATAACTGGCATACATGGAAAATATATTCTCTCTACCTACGTGTCATAGAGTTTTCAATTCCAGTTAAGTCTTCATTTTTTGCCATTCCATATCAGGAGCAACCATCTCTGAAGGGCCAATTTGCCAGAGCACAAAACCTGCAAAGCCAAACAGCATCACCAGATGCAACAGTCAGTATGTGTACATTCAAGGAAGTGTTGAAAAGGGAGACTTGGATACCTCACAACTGATAAAAGCACTTGTAATGAGGTTCAAGATGATTTCCATTTGCGAGAAAGGGTGGAACTCTTATGCTGCCAGTTATATTTTTCTCACAGCAGTGTCCCAGTTGCAAGCAGTAAATTAACCCAGTACTCTAGTACCAACAGTAATTTTGGGCTTTTTCCCTTGCTGCAGAAAGACAAACTAGAAGAGAGATCCACTAGTATTCTTAGCACATGTTGTTTTCTTACAGGTATGTGACTTGCCAGTTAAAGAAGAATGTTTTAATTCCCCACCTTGTGACACAGTCTGTCTACATACTGATTGTCAAGGGTTTTTTTAGTTATAAACTGTTACTTCTGCTGTCTCTCTTCCTTGTGATTTCTGGCACATCTTGGAGATATGGTCTCTTTTGCCATTTATAGGAATGGGATCTTGCAATTCAGCTGGATTAAGGTCCTTATAAGAATTCCTTTTTATTGTCAATAGCTTAAAAATATATTTTTTTTTTCTTTTTTTTTTTTTGTGGGAGGGAGAGGCAGATAGATGAGAACTGAGTCAGGCAGCTGTACAGGTGTGGGACACGTTTAGAAAGGACCATCATCCTTTACGTGGCTAACTCAGAAATACGCAGTTGCACAAAACAGCAAGAGCCTGCATGTTTTCCCTTCTCTCTGTTTCCAAACTTTTTCAGTCTTAGGTTTGGGTCTTTCGAGATTATTGACCTGGTCCCCTGTTGGAATACTTCTCATTTCTGTAATCATTGGTGAGAGCTATTTTCTCTGGTCCCCATTGTCAAGTGATTTTCAGTTCAGTTTAGCAAATGATTAATGTCTGATCTTAGGTTATTTCTTGCTTGGTCAATATTCCTGGTTGCCATGGTAGGGAGTACCATGTAGTATGCTTTCAGCAGTAACTGATGCACTGCCCTCTGCTTACTGCGACTGTCCTAATCAGCTTAGTTGTACCTAAGCCTGAATGTTACTTCTCATGGCACATTTGACTTCCTTGCTGTCCTGGACTCAGTATGAAGGTAAAAAAATTATCCCTATTTTTTGGGAGTGAAAGATGCTGCCTAGCCCAGGCTCCCCTGCTCAAATCGTGTGTAAATTCCTGAAGTCATCACTTCAGTGGGATTATTAATATAAACTTTAGTAGTTGGAGGAATGACCAGATCTAACTGGATATACATGTGCCTACATGAGAAATAAGCAAGCGTAGGATGGGATAGGTACTGAACTGGTCGGCAGAAGTACCTCTAAAATGATCTTATTTTCAGTGTCTGTGTGCAGGTGTTGACTGATGTGTCTCATAGCCAATCTTCACATTTTTACTTTCAGAATTTGTGCTGTCTTTTTGCAGCTTGCACACCTTTATTTGAGCAAGCATACTGGGAAATGGCTCTGTCATCATTTTTGGCCAGAGTATTGTCTCACTTTGTACAGTTACAGAAAAAATACAGACCATTAGTGAACTGCAGGAAGCACTGTGAAGTTGTCATTGTATTACTAAGGGAACTAAGATGACATCTGCCTGCAGGTAGATAGGCATCAGATCTGAGGGCAGAATTTGGAAGCCTTTTAAGAGTATTCTTTCAACTAACAGGATTTTGTTTTGAAGGGAAATAAAATAGAAGTAATATAGTGAAAAGTATTCTAATATGTTTTCATTAACATTCAACAGAAATAAATGCGTAAATTCATCCTCAGCTTTCCTGAAACTGGTGTTGACCATAATGCATTGATAAAACAGACATAAAAATGTCCTTGTAGTTCTTCTAAAATAAAAGAAACATTCTGCTTTTATATTAATGGAAATTCTGTTAGTTCTGCCTTTAGAGGTCATTGTGTGAGTGTTTGATAACATAAGTGCATAGAGAAGATTAATTTTTAAGCCTGAAAATAAATGCCCTGGAAAAGGCTATTAACACTTGTAGAATACTAACATCAAAAGGATAATCTTGAGGTGAGATGCTTTAGTGTTGCCCGGAAATTCAAGCTTCTGATTATTTTGCTTCTTTCCTATTGTTTCCTTCTTGCTACTCACCAAGAACTCTTGAAGCCAATCTAGTTTGATAAATGATCATTTTTTACTTACTGCATAATACCAGTGTCTGACACTTGTCATTACATGCACCTATTCCGAGGAGTGGAATGGGGAGAAGAATCATGTAGAAAGTTTATCATGACAGATCAGTTTAGTTTCCATTGTTTCTGAGATTTTAATCTTGATACCTGTTTACTGTGGATAGAAGTGAGTATCCTAGATAAGTTATGTTGTCCATTTTCTGTGGTAAAGATCAGCCTGCCATGAGCCAGTGAGAAGTACGGCTGCTCTCAAATAGTTCTCGAAGATCAGCATAGTAATGTTAAAAGCCCTAGAAGAAGTATGACATTCTACCTTGAATTTCAGCATGTGCAATATCTATTTTTGGCATTCTAAAGCTGTTTAAAAACATCAAGAAAGGAAGTACTGGATAAGTCCCCTGGATTTGTTGCTTTCCTGAGTTAGAAATAGCTGATGTGGGTTATTAATTTCATGTAGTTTAATAAGATCTCTCTGTAAATACTTTCTATATTGGAATTTTCATGTAATGTCATTGCAATATTTTAGAAGTAAGGCTGCTATTGTTACTCCTCTTAAATGTTGTAAGTCTTCTCTTATATCTAAAATTCAATTTTTATGTGGCAGTCCTACTGCTAAAGAATGTACTCTTCCCAGAATTTGATAAGTGAAAAATGTATTCATCTTACTAGGCTATTCAGTAGGAAACTTCCACAGAAATCAGGCCTTACAATTGAGTTGATCTAGTGTAAGACAAGCTACAGTTAATTGATTTAATCTTTCATTGTTTTCTGTTACTCTACTTCAATTAGTGCAAATAGCATCTTGTTTATTATTCTATGGAATATTTATATCGGTTATGTCTTGTGAGAATTTGCACTGTAGTTAGGACTAGAACATAAAAACTTTGTGTGTGTTGAAGACACAGAAGGCCAGTAGGTCTTCACTTCAAATTTAATCTTTTAAAAAACAGTTAAATTAACTCAAGACTCTTTCCTTGTCACTGGGATACATTAATGAAAATTGGATCTTCAAACCCAAACATTCAAAACTGAAGCACAGCTAAAAAATCCAAAGCAGCTTTCGTTCCCTTCTTGCATGGGTGTATGCTTTATTTTTGGTTTGGTTTTTTCATACATGAATCTGTTGTGCAACATGTATTCACTAGAGAGTTCTTGATAAACGTAAAATATGCCTGTTTCTTTGTAGCATGCAATTTCTCTAATACTTGCCAGTGCTGCTGCATTAAGTCTTATCTTTAATGAGTTTTCACTTACCTGTCCTGATGGTACACATATCCTTGTACTATATAATTCTATGATTTTTGTAAAAATAAGTTGACTGGATATGTGCAAAGACTGCGAAGCAGGAGCATGAATCATATCTGTATTCCATTAGAACATATTCTTCCCAAGCTCATCTGTATTGCTTGACATACCTTCATGTCTTTTTTGAAAAATATCACTGATAATGCAGACTCCTTTCCTCTTAGGGTAGTAAACAGTTCCCTTCAAGAATTTTAGAATATCTTGAATTTGTTGTAAAGACCCAAAGCCACTAGTTGTGTTCATCTGAGGGAGATCTCTATGGAAGGAGAAAGAAGGCAAAAGTGAAAGATGAGAAGAGTCAGAATGTGACAGTGCTGCAAGCCTAGTTTGTCTCAATTACTCCATGTGATCCAGAAAGATAGTTTGTACAGAGAGATAATCTTTTTTATTAGACTAACTGTGATGAACTTTCGTATTGCTTGTTTTAGCAAAGGGCATTCCTTCTCCATGCAAACTTTGCTTTGCTTTTAATCAGCCTTACTAGTAACAACATGAAATTACTGTGTGTTTGTTTAGCCAGACCAGACGTTCCTAACTGAATTGGATCTTCAGATTTATGCTGACAACGAGCTAAAGGGCACAGACAACAATCATATTGATAGGGTTGATATTTCAGTGTGTTGCTTTGCTTTTTTAAAGTTTTTGGACACATTAGTAGTTTGACTGCTGTATATGTGTAAAACAAGAGAAAACTTCCACTCAAACTCCCTTCTTTACAGTAATGCTTCCACACCCATTTCCTAGTCTATTCCCTCAGCCACAGTTACCTCACTATTTCTCTGCTCTCATAGCAAGCAAAACACTGCCAGCATCTTGGGAATTTGTGGATATGCAGTGTCCATCAGAGGGATAGGATCATGGGTTATGTGAGAGTAACAGTAAATTATACTCTGGTCTATAATGTCAACCTTGGTTCCACCAAGAGAAAAACTACTTTTAAGTCAGTAAGAAATGTGCACCCATATGCACCATAAACCTGCAAGTATGATTACAAGGAAAACTTGCAACCATGGAGAGCCCACCAGTGTACTAAATTGCTAGTGCAGATGCACCTTTAGATGCTGGTCCTCCTGAGAGTGAAATGGCAGTCATCTTTTGAAAGAAGAATGCTTATTTTATATAGAATACAGCTAACTAGAAATTAAAAAATAATTATAAATAATTGCAACTTTATTTTTGAATGACAGGTCTCTTGAAAATCATTAGTTAATGAGACACAAGAAGAGTGTTGCAAGTATCTTGCTTATCCCTCATCATCCTAATTGCCCCATTGCTGTTTGAAACAATAGAAAATAGAATTAGAACCTTGCAGTGCCTATAATATAAGCTTTGTTTAAAATTAAATTGTTGAATTACCAGTTTGTTTTAGTACATGGCAAGTGTGATTTAATAAGTCCAGAAAGTTACAATGATGCATCAGTGTTCTCATTATATGAGAACAACATATTTTGCATTGTGATTTAGGTAACCTCTTAAAGACAAGAAGTAATTAATATGAGACTAATTACATACAAGACCAATACAGTACCTAATCCACTAGGCCTTGTGTTGGGCTTTTTGTTTAGACAGTGCACAAACCCTTCCATCCTTGAGACAGTCACCATAATTGTAAATGACACCCAGTGTGCAGCCTGTTGTGCAGCCATTGTGCGATGTTTGTGACTGAACTTCTAAAATGCATGCACTATGGAGCTCCAAAAGGCAAATTTCCATTCCATGTTTACTTTTCACTTCAAACAAGAAAGGCATAACAATAATTGTAACTTTTCTGTTAGTGAAGTTGTTGTTTGGGGTGGGGAGGGGTTGTGGTTTTGGTTTGAGCTCTTTTTGACACATCTTTTTTATTTTCAGGAAAACAAAATAAGGAGAGAACATCTTGAGAAGATCCAAAAGAAGTTGCAGGCTATCCATGGAAATGAAATGAGTCCTCCCTGGAGGCCACCTGGCAAAGTCACATATTCTAGTAATTACTGAGCAGTTTATTGCCTTCCAGAAGAACAGATAGTCTACAAAGTTGTGTCAAGAGTTAGTCACTCTTTTGTTACCAGTTGATTTTCAATGAATCCATTATAGGTATTATATTCTTTCTTTTTAGTTTATTTGATCTCTGCAGTTTGAATAAACCTGTTGTTCATTTTCATTGCTTTAGAAAATGTAATAATTTTTCTAATTCCATATTTAACTTAGTTTTTGCTAAATTCCAGGTTATTTCATACCTTTTTGGTGAAAATGTACATCCAGGATACATAAGGCTGGAGTCTGGCATTTTTTTCACCCAATGAGTAGCAGAATGGTTATTTTTAAGTTACTAGACCACACTCTTAGGAGTTAAGTCTTGAACAAATGATTTGAGGAGGCATTGGGGTGGGGATGATGGGCAAGGAGGTGTTGGCTGTCTTGTGGTGGTAGAAGACAAAAGGCTAAGGAGTGTGGAAGGAGAATGTCATTTTCATACATTAAGATACAAGATACAGAGAAAATAATCTAAGATTATGTTACATTATGAAATGTAAATATATCTCTTAAATTAAAACTGCATCTAGCAGAAGCAAGATTTCATGGGGCAAAAAACAGTCAACCATGTGATGGTACAGAAGAATTAAACTGGAATCCATATAATGTAAAATGATCTAGGACTAAGTAAGAATGTAGCTGTTAATTCCACTTTAGGTCTTCATATACATTCCATAGATTTCCTGCTATTATAGGAATACAGGAAACAGCAGTTTTAGAGGCATGTGCACAGAAAATCATACATAAGAACTGCAAGGACAGAACAGTGGCGTGCTTATAAGGCAGCCTTAGAGACAGCATATTATTTTTTCAGAACTTAAAGACTTCTGTGGTTGCTTTTTATGTTTAAGTAAATCCTCCCCAAGCACATTTTCATCATTGCTAATGAGCTAGCTGCTGTAGTAAATTACTAAAATGCCTTCTTTTTTATTTTTTTTGGCTATTTGCCTCATTGTTTTGGAACCAATGGCAAGACTGTGTGTTTTTAGAGATCTTCAAATCTCTTGTTTGCCTGCTGTCTAAACTAAAACTGTTACTTGTGGTTTTGTTTTCTTACTAGAATTTTAATAATCACTTCAGATCAGATGTGCTTCTCAAATGTTTATTCTTTTCAACAACACAAAGCAAAACCAGCATCACCAACCAAGAAGTAAAAAAGTCTTTAATTTATAGATGTATTTTCTCAAATGAAAATCTTGCTCCTGTTTGGACTGGCAGCCTCCTTCAGAAGTAAAAGGAGCATTTGAGAAGTGGACTTGTCTTTTTCACTAGAATTCTGTCCTGTTCATAAATCTCTGAGAAGAAAGTCGTTAATTCTGGTTTCATGGAACACTAGGGCATCTCCTCAGAAGAGAAAAGCACAAGACAGGCAAACAGATGAATTTCTTTAGTTTACTGATGTTTCTTGCTTGTTTTTTTTAGATTTTGGTGAAAGCCACTGAGGATTTAGAGGCATTTGTTTTGGCCGTAATGGTTCTATTACCAGAGTGTTGTTCAGGTGAAGTTTGTTGCTGGTATGTATGTGCAAGGGAAATCAGAATGGTATCTGTTCTGTCTCAGTGTTCAGTATCGTTCTGTTCATTATTGTTAGTATGAACTCTAGTTCTGTGAATTCCCAGTTCAGACCTTTTGCAAAGTTTATGACAGACATAAGCAGGTGCTAGAAAGCAAAAAGCTAAGATACATTTGTTAGAACAGTAGGTAGAGGAGTAATTACTGTCATTCGCCTAATTTTTACCGATAAACAAAAGTGGAAGGAGGCTTGCAAAATGTACAGTATTTCTGTTGCCTATGGTCTACTGGCAGTGTCAAGAAGTATTTGCTAACCTTGAGAATAATGGTGAGGTTTCAGCAATAGTTGTGCTGGATTTTTGTGTGGCCAAATCATCTTACAGGTCAGATTTGATCCATTTTTAGGAGTGTTTGCAGATCTGACACAGCTTCTAGGTGATGAAGTAATCTTATTGCAGGATCAGGTTTGAGTACATTGCCTGGTATTTTACCTTGCATGGCTCAACTTCCAGTTGCCTTTCATGCATCTTGCTCACAGTAGTCCTGGCACACACTGGGGTTTTTTAGCAGGTCTCTGCCAGTTCTGCATCTTCCTTTTAGTTCTCTTTCTTCCTCAAAAGATGATTGTACTGGACCTGGATTTTATTCTTTTATTTGTTTCTAGCCTTCTGTCACTGCTTCTCCATAAATATGTGGGTGTAACTGTGTTTTCCATTGAAGAGTCTGAAGAGAAGCCAGGGACTTCAGTGACACCCATCCTTTGGTTATGTGCAGTCTGCGGGTAATGCACCCTTGATCTCTTCCAGTGGACCCTAATGACAATAGTGACCTTTTTGCCACATCTGCGAGACTCGTGTTTGTACTAAGAGTCACCTCTCAAGTGCTGAACTTATGGGTAGGGCAGCATTCCTACAGGTTTCTGCTAAGTTCATCTTCTGTCATTTGGGAGGAGGAGGACATTGGTCAAGAAGGAGAGAGGGCAGGAGAGGGACTGGAACTTTCAGAAGTACCCTGAGGCCTGCAGTCTGCTCTTGCAGAGTCCCTGGAGTCTGGTTGTGTTCCTAGGACCTTTGTGGTTTTTCAGGCAGACTCTTTAGAGCAGTATTCACACAGAGCTTCCTGCACTGCAGCGGTGCAGGATAGTTAAGAAGAAGTTAAGGGATTCTGCACATCAATTTTTTGCAAAGACCCAGTAAATCCAGATTTTTATCTGGAATAAGCCAGTTTGTAGCACAGATATTGCAGATAAGTGAATACAGGGCTTTCATAAGCTCTGGGTCTGGCTCTGGCTGTTCCCTCATGGCAGGCCAGGCATTTTTCCCAGCAGTGATGGCATCACAGTGACAGTATTGGCATCCACAGCGAAAGAATCTACTGCCAACAGAAACTTTCAAGAAGGTGAAAAGATGGCCAGCCAGAGAAGCTTCAGTGGCCCACATAAAAGGTAGAGTAAAATTACGGATGGCAGCAGGAGAGATGGGGAACTGCAGCACTGGCAGAATGCAACAGAATTGCCAATTCGAAAGTGGCACACCCAGATTTTATGTGAAAAATAGTGAATTACTTCAGGCCTTTAGATTGGGGCAGTGGTAGTCATCATTGGTGCTCTGGGCTTTTAGCACTTGGAGCCTTGAATTTGGGTTTAGTCTGTTAAGAAACTCCAACTATAGTATCACGGGAGGATGAAATTTGTAGCAGGCACCAGTTTATTGTACAACAGACCTGGAGAGTCTGAGACAAGGCAGCCTATGAGAAAGGGATTGTCTGGATCTTTATTTCTGCAGTGTCCAGCTAGAGGAAGTAAGGAAGGTCTCTATGCTGACAGGCTGTACTTGAGGGCTGCAAATGAAAAGTGTGGTAGAATTAGTGGCAGAGATAGAAAAGAGTTTGTCAGGTGCCTGTTCCTGAACTGAATGCTGCATCCTCACTGACTTTAAGCCTTTATATAATTGGATAGATGGTTTTGACAGAAGACAGAAGTGAGAGGATATTGGTGACATGTTTCAAAGGAATGAGGAGTAACTCACAAATTACAGCTCAATTAGGAAAAGATGCTGAAGTCTGTAGACAAGGGAAAGCAGTTGACAAGTTTAACTTTATAATAAAATTTGGGGAGCTTTATTTAATGTTACATTGTAAAAACTTGGACATGTTACAGCATGACACAAATCTCATAGAAGAATTAGAGCTGAGAAATATAAACATATGTACATTAATGTATAAGAATATACATGTATCTGTATAGATCCTATCTGTTTATTGATGACAGAGGGAAAACATTTTGTATTTAATAAAGTATATTTTAGTATAATAGCCTCAATTTTTTCATCAGATCTTAGGATACAAATCTTTATTTAAAGCTTTAATACGTGGAAATTAACCAGGCAGTGTTTCTAAGCAGAAGCCATTCTCTCATCATTGTTAACATGACAGGTAGATAGGGAACTGTATCCCACTGAAGTCAAACTTCTACAGCACTCCAGCTATCTCTGCCAGCTCCCTGACACTCTTGCTTGCTGACACACCAATGCAAACATTCATTTAAGGAACATAGTTTCCAAACCTTAACCTAGAAGATGGTTAGTATCTCTAATTTTTTTCCAAAGTATTTAGTTTAGGCATTAAGTTTCTGCATTGGTGCATTAAAGGCACAGGCTGATGATAAATGATTTTCTGTTTCAAGTCTCTCATTCTGGGTAAGAAAAATTGTATGCTGTTTTCCATTGTATCTTTTTTTTTTTCTTTTATATTCACAAAATATGAGATCATCTTACCTGGTTTGTATATCATGGACTGATGTGTTTCACTTGGTTAAATTATGTGTTTAACTGAGTTACTTGACTCAAACTAACAGGGATAAACTTGTCTGGGCTGTGAATGCTGATGGCAGCCTTGGCTGCCCATCAAACCTGGACTTGCTCCAGTTTGTCCATATCTTTCTTGCACTGGGGAGCCCAAAACTGAACATGATGCTCCAGATGCCATCTCACTCCCAGCTGCAGTCTCACACATGCCAGACAGAGGGGAACAATCCCTTCCATCAACCTGCTGAGCACACTCTTACTCATACAGCCCACAATGCCTTTGGCATTCCTTGCTATGAGAGCCCATGGCTGGATTATGCTCTGCTGATTCTCCTCTGGCACCCCTAGGTACTTTCCTGCAAAGCTACTTTTTGACCACTGGGGCTCATGTTGGCATGAGATTATTTGGACCTAGATGCAGGACTTACCTTGCCTTTGTTGACCTTAAAGATTTCCACCACCTCCTTCTCCTGCTTCCTCAGAAACACCCTGCTTGGCTCCATGGATTTGGTTATGTCCACATAACTGAAGTGCTCCCCTCTTGTCTTTCTCTTCAGTCCTTCAATGCTTGAGGCTAGACCTCATTGGTAAAAAAAAGGCAAAAAAGGACATTAAGCACCTCACCTTTTTCCATTTCCTGTGTCACTAGGTCACCTGGCCCCTGAGGAGCAGAATCACACTTTTCTTCCACTGCCTGTGTACTTCCAGAAGCCCCTTTTGTTGCCCTTTGAGTCCCATATAAGCTTTAACTCTTGCTGAGCTTTGGCTTTAGTAAATGCTTCCATGTTCACTCAAGTAATATCTCTGTTTTGCTCCATGGTGCAAGTACTCTCAACCATGTCTGTGCTTGCCTATTCTCTGAACTCTGGCAGAAGAGCCCGTTCGTGCACACTGGCTGCCTGCCACACTTGCTTGACTCCCCAAGTGTCAGAATGGACTTTTCTTGTGCTTTGATGAGGATGTCAGTGAAGGTCGACTAACATTCCTGGGTCCCTTTGCTTCCCAGGGCAGCCTCCTGTGAGATCCTGCCAAACAGATCCCTGAACAAGCCATCGTATTCCCTCCTCGAGGCCAAGGTTGTGGTTCTATTTTCTTGGCTGCTTCTTACTTGAGTAAAAGTTTCACATTCTCAGACTCATGGCAGCCAGGTGGTCATCAGCTTTCACAGTCCAGACTAGTTCATCCCTGTAACCATCCATTAGCTAAGGTTGAGTTCCAAGCACCTCTTAGGGCATCAGCACGTCCGCCTTCAGATTTCTACTGACCTGCTGGCTTTTAAAAAACAATTTCTCAGATTTTAATAACATTTATTAGTTAGATTTTCCCCTAATGGATAATAAAGTAATTGCAAAATTCTTACCTGATTATTTCAGCCTGGGGCATCAAGAAGTCTGCTCTTGTTAGCAGATTGCATTCAGGCAGTTGAGCTGTTTTCAACATAGCACATAATTTTAGCACCTACACTCAGAGGAAAAGTTCTACTAAAAGTCCTTAGTACTGCAAGGTATTTTTCTCTTTTACTACTATTTCCTTTATGAATGCTCTTTCTCTGTGATGCTTTTATTTCTGGGTAGCTTCAGACTAGAATAATTGAAAGTTTTTTCATGTAATTTTTCATTTAAGGAAGTAGCAAGAACTCCCATTATATGTTAATCATTTTTCATTAATAGAAATACAAAATGAATGTATATTTGTGTTCATTAATATAAACTGGGCTGTCTGGTGCTTGATGATAGCAAGTGATAAGAGGATTGCATTGTTTACAGGCATCAGCAACTTTCAGCACTTAACCGTTGTAATGTCCAGGTGGAGCACTGGTATTGACAATAATACCCTGGTTAACTTTTATTTTTCTTTGTACCTTTTAACATGCTGTAAGACACTGAGCACCCATTCCCATATGCTGCTTTCTAACCAAGCAATTAAGGAAAAAAAACAGGAAAAAAATACAGAGAAAGGGAAAATATTTTAGCTGTCCTGTATCTATTTCACTTTCTTGAAGATGCAGCTGGAGAATCATTGCAAATGAATTACACTTTGGGAAAAAACTTTCTTAGCTACCCTGAATTCCTTTATCCTTTTTAGCACTTCTAATACTGAAGTATAATGAGGATATGCAGAGGTGATTTAGCACTGAGCCTAACTGTTGGACTATGTTCTTGGTTGAAATGGGAGCCAGAAAGATTATGTTGCAAAAGATCAGCAAGCAAAATGAATAGCAGTGAGAAAATAAAAGCAAACAGTACTGTCAGTATTAAATTTATCATTTGTAGAAACATTAGTGGTTATGAACATGATGCTCGATGCTGTACAAGCAAAAGCAGGGATGACTTGCCACAGAAGGCTGCCCATCCCAGAAAACATGCAAAGAGATTTAGTCAAAAGCACTAGGAGAATGAGGAAAGCAGCATCACTTGCTGAACAGCAGCTGTGGTACAATTGTATCAACAGCTCCTAGCAGTTTGGTTTTACAGTCCACCAGCTACTGTCCTTGCTTGCTATCTTGCCTTCAGCAGGAAAGCCAATGTGCTGATCTTCCCTTTGACTCTTATGCTGACTGTGTGGTTAATCATCCTCTCTCTGTCTTCCCTTCTTCTCATGTACCAAATTTTCTGTCTTTCCTGCTTAAGAGACCAAATAATTCTTTCTGTTCTTGCAGTCATACAACACCTCCAAAAGAGATCAGTCTGCTCAAAGAATGAATCTGCCGTCAGTACTGCTGTACAATTTAAAGAATTATTATAGCATTAAACTCTAACATCAGCTTGATTCTTATTTTCCCTTAAACAGATGGTAGTGCATCAAGCTGTTAAATTTCACTGCAACAAAATTGACATTCTGTTTAAAGTTTCTATTCCTCATGTGAATCAATAAAATGTAGGAATGCTGCATTGGAAAAATACTCTTTGCAAATGGCTATGCATTTGTAAGCTATCCAAAGCAAGGGCTCTTGATAATGACCCCCAATTTTCAAGGGTTTGGATCATGAAGTATCACTAGAAAGAGAGGTTATGTGCAAATAAATCAGGACAATTACAGGAGGAAACAAAACAGGATTAATGGCTGAAGACTCAGCATAGCAAGCGCACATTAAGTGTTTCACAAAGACTTACTGATTTGCAGCTCAAATATCTTTTACACTCTTTCACTTTCACAGTTTCTCACACAGATTTTTTTTAATAATCCTGTGCACCAGTTAGAGCACTCAGAAGAGGAAGAGTAGGGAGAGTTTTTTTGTCTATATAAAATTCTTGCTCTCAGTCTGAGCTACATGTAGAAGTACAATTATAAAATGGGAATAGATGCAAAACATAAGTTGCTTAATAAAATTGAACTAGCAAGACTGTACCACTCAAAAGTACTGCCAACGAGAGAAGGAAGTGAAGTCTGCTAGCCTGCAGCCCATTCTCAGAGCCTCTGCACTGGATGCCTCCGGACCTGGTTCCCAGCTGCCATTTTCTGCACACCTTTGCCCTCAGGTTTGTGCCAAAAAATCATCAGGTTTGTGGGGCCATGCCACAGGGCTGCAATGACATCCCAAGCTCTTGCACTGTCTTGCCACTGATGTGTAAAACAGAGCAAGGACAAGACTGGCCAGTGAGATTTTGTGCAGATATCAGTCTTTGATAGAGGCTGAATGTCCCTTTTTTGACCTGACAATGTTTGGGAAAATACTCTGAACAAGCTTCTGCCCACACATGCCAGAGCAGTAGTTACTGTGAGCAGGATGTATTATAGTCATGGCTGGCAAGGCTCTGCTTTCATCAGTTTAAATACATAATTCCTTTTAAAAATGAATAAGCTGTTGCCACAATAAAATACTCAATGGGCAATAAGTGAGTCTTACTCATCTTCAGCAAAATTGGCAGCTAAGAATAAGCACACACACATTTGTGGCTTTTATATGAGGCCTAGATTGCACTGGAATACAAAGAATATTTAAGGGAAAAAGCAAGGGTTGTTGTTTTGGCCACACTCAAAATCTTAGCAGCTGAAGGACAGATCTATCTTGCCTTATGAATCCTGAACTCTTGCTCTGTAAAACAAAGTAAGATTTTCAGGGGCTAAGCATCTGAACTTCCCAGAGATTTCACTAGCGTTCAGGTCCAGCCATACCTGGAATAAATTAGAGCACATAGTGTGACTGGGTAATAATTAAAGAGATCCTCCCATTGTCCCGTGGGACAAGGTTAGACTTGATCCTCCATGTTAGACAAATGTGTCTTCTCAACCCATGAGTCACGACCAAATTAGAGGTCCAAAAACACACTTTCTTAACTCCCACATCTGTGTGGTCCCCTGCAGATGTTGCTGTTTTTCTTACAAAGTTTTAGCTGTGCAAAGGTCCTCGTAAAGGCTTCAGTTTCTGCCACATTAGACTGTATCAACCCCACCCCGTCCATCAGCCATACTCATTGTTGAGGAGAATGGGAACTTATATTTCAGATAATTATAGTGCAATCTACTGAAGAGCTGCATATAGGCATTGAACAAAGCTTAGCAACCATCCCAGTGTGACTTGAAAGATGCTCTAAGCCCCAGATCCTGGTAGTGTTGCCAGTAGCCTCTATCACCCACCTTTAGGAGAAAATCCAGTGCCTGTACATTAGCACTTGGTGTGCTGCAGATTCACCAGGCTGCACGAAGGTGACACGCTGTCATGCTCTACTAGGGCTCACAACACCAGCTCATGGGAGTGTTCATGGAAGTGTGTAGACAAACCTCACACAGGGCAAGTACAGAAAACCCAAAACTGTTCATTCCAATGGACTGTTACCAGTGCAACTGGCTAGACAGACACACACTGAGACTTGAGGGGAAAGTCAAGAAATAGAAAGTACCTTGACATAATTAGAGGGGACTGAATCATCTGGCTCTGTGTCTGAGTAAAGTATGTATTAAAGTGTTTTAGGGGAAGAGGCAGCCAGCTACAGCCAAGAAGTTATAGCCTGAACTTCCCCTCCACCTAAACACATGAGAACACACCGCCTTTTACAGACAGTGATTCATGAAGCCGACAAGCACAATCCCTTACCACAATTGTAGGATGGACATCAGGGTGCCTCCCATGACCAGCACCCGACCTGCATCCAGCGCTGCACATGGGCAAAAGCTTTAGCAAAAAACATTACCTTTTCACCTTTTCTGTAGCCTTTAATTTCCAGATGGAGTAGGAACTTTCGGCCGCCTACTTTTGGAATTCAGGCTGCTGGATGCCCTGCCACTGATGTGCCACCAGCTGTGCTCCTGCCTGGCCCTGCTCCCTACATCTCCCCCCTCCCACCCTCCATAGCCCTTTTGTCTCTCCCATAGCCTACCAGCCACATAAGATCACAGCACAGACTCGCAAGCTGCACACCTGCTGGGGAGCCTTAAAAGCATTCATTACACATTTATAACCATGCCCTGCTGCAGCTGCCAGTGTGGCTGTACCTCCGGGATGGATGGGGCTAGAGCAAACAATATGGCAGCAGGGAGAGGTGGCACGGGGCTTAGTGGAGCCTGCTGCAAGCAGGGAGGCTTTCTGCTGATAAGCGTTACTTCTGCTCAGTTACTTTTTTTCCTGACTCCCATCAGACATGTTCGAGTATTTGTTGTGGCCACTGACCCCAACAAACCAGTTTTTTTGTCTGGCTCCAAACTTTCTGAATAAAATTGAAAAAGAAAACAAGCCCCAACAAAATACACTACATGTTATTTCACTTCTGATGTGGTATTCAGGCCTTCAGTCCCTCCTGGGAGCCAAGCCTCTTGTAAACATGATTATGATAAATATTTCACTTGAACGGCATGCAGTCCATTACACAAAACCTTGCGTGACCAGGGACCAGGGCTGACAGGGAAGATAGGGCCGGCAGCTCTCCCGGGCGACTGCTCAAACAGGGCTAAGTGCTGCTGCCGGCTGGTGCTCAGCCAGTGAGGAACAAAGCACTTTGGGCAGCTCAGTAAACCCAAATCCCATATTCAGTTATGGGTAGAGAATGTCTCTTTTAACTGAAACTCTCCAAATAGCTTAGTTTACTTTTCTAAGTGAGAAAGCTTTGGAAATGTGTTATTTTTGTTGTCTTACAGCCTGGGACAAATTCTGCTCTCCTCCTTTCACTGCCCTTGGGAAGCTGATTTTCAGCTGAGATTCACTTTGCCAGCTAATGAAGGAGGCTGCGTTAAATGGCAGAAGCAACAACAGGACAGAGATGGTGCATTACCACGCCCCTGGAGAGCAGCCAGGAGGGATTCCACTCAGCCTCGTCTGTACCCGGTGAGCAGAGAATCGCTCTTTGCCCTGAGGGTCTCCTTTTACCGGCATGATCCTGCAGGGACACCCTGCTCACTCATATTCAGGTCTCATTCTTGACAGCAGTAACACACAGAGAGGTTGGCATGAATGTTTTACCAAAGGAGCTTTGGTGTGGGTAATTTTGGAAACCTGAACTCCCTTGAGCACAAGTGCACACATATATTTGCCACTGAGTTTGTGTAGGGCATCAGGAACTGCTTATTTTTCTTCATTCATGCTTTATATTGATTTGTTGAAAAAATAGGTGTTGCTGTAGCCTTACAGCAAAGAAACTTGCTGAAAACTGTAGGGAAACTAGAGACAGATCTTTTATTAGTGCACTGAAAATATTCTAGGTGTGTGTCCAAAACGCTGACTCCTGCACCTAACAGGCTTGTGGTATAGTATAACTCATCTCCTTTATTAATGTGCCCTGTATCCTTGCTAAAATGCTGGCAAGCACAAAGCTGGGTGAAAGTGCTTCTCTAAGCGGTGGGGAAGGGTTGTCAGCCAGGCCTGTGTGTGATTAACAGAGCAGCACCTGGGAGGTCTGAAGCTGCCTTCAGTGCACTGCTGAGAAGGCCTGGTGAGGCAGCTGGCAGGCTGATGCTCAGCATCTCCCTGGCAAATCCCTCTGGCCAAGCCCACATGTGCTCTGCCAGCTGCCTCTCCCGTGGGACCCTCATGGCCTGGCAGCAGCACAGATAGGTGAGATCACCCAGCCGTGCTTTATGGGGTCGTGTGAACTCAGTAGTAGCTGGGGGATTCACATATGTAAAGGAGGAGCAGGAACTTGGGGAGGAGGGTGTTGCTAGAAAGAAAATTCAGAAGATGGGGAACCTGTGGCAGCTTGCTGAGCAGTATCCCAGCTGTGGGAACTGAGGAATAACAGGAGCTTTTCAACTGTATTTTCAGGTGCACTCTAACCCTGAGTTCCACTCCTCGTGCTTGGAGTTTGTGGTGAGGATCCTGATCACTCCTGACATGCCTCTGGGCTGTCTACTTCTGGGTGTTGATTGCTGGCTTGGGGCACAGGGATGTTGCCTGATGTAAGTGGTGTTGGAGGCCCAGGGAGAGGAGGAAATCTGAATGGGCAATGCCCAGGAAAGTGTGGATGATGCCAGTGCTGCACACAGGGAATGAGAAATGGACGCTAATAAGAGAGGCTACGAGGGAGTGGGATAGGCAGCACCAGTGAAAAGAATGAAGTGGCAGTCACAAGTCCTTTCTGTCCACTCCCATCTGTATTCTTTTCTTCTGGACACTTTTGCCAGCATTAGGGCTGTGTATTTGGCCATTGTAATTAGCAACAGCCTTGTATTTCTACATAGGTTTCCCTGATGGGAAGTGATTGTTTATATATTATTGTAGAAAGGCAATGAGACTCAGATTCTCCCTGAATAAATATAATCATTATTATTACTGTTGTTGTCATTATTTATTATCTATTCAGTGCACTTTCAGTGTAATTCCTATATTTCAAAAAAGGAAGCACACAGATGGGAAAGGGACAGACAATCCGTGGTAAATACCTGGCAAGTGCTAGGAAAGAAATATGGTGCAGTAACTCTTGCAGTAAGCCTTGCCAGAGGGAGTACTTGCCATGAAAATACAAAAGTTAAAAATAAATATGTAGCAATAAAGGAAGACTTAATTAAATGGAAATACAGAGCAAGCAAGAGAAAAGCTGAATTCTGGCACCTAAACAAAAGCAGAAGAAGAAAAATTTAAGATAAAAATATTACTGTAATTAAAAGGTAATTTCAAATTAAATAATTAAAAGAAAATGGACTAAACAGAGCTGAGAAAATGTTGGTTGGAGTTATGCACTCAACAACAAAAAGTCTTGGGGAAAATTTGGATTGCTCATGCTTATGCTCGCTGTAGAGCTGTAGATAGTGGCTCTGAATGTTTGTCTGCTCTCCAGAAATAGTATTATTGTAAGATTATTTTGCTAATCGGTATGACATTCCATAATCTGTTTTTGCTAGACATGGTACAGCAACTGTGATGATATCAGGCAGTCGTGATTTGATTGTGATGTTTAAATGTTCTCAAAAGCATGGCTCTTCAACTGTGTAACAGCAAACTCAGAGCATCTGTGGTGAAATAGTTTTGTGGAAAATGCAGTTCAAACTGCTAAAAGCATGCTTTAAAATTCAAGCTAGTACTTGGCACTGTTAAATTACAACATGGCACCCTGGAAACTGGCACTGCCACTCGAAAATAGATTCTCACTCGCTGAAGTGTTGTGTAATAGAAATCTTTAATATCAGAAAGGTTAGAAAATTTTCAGAGTCAGGGGAAGTTATGTACATCTGTGTAAAGTATTTTGTAAAAGATGGCCCAAGAGACAGTGTCCTCTTGTGAAGTGATTTTTTTTTACTCTGGTGGGTACCTTACAAAACAGTGGTATCCTGTGAGGAAATGGGAAGCCTCAAGATCTTCACTGGAGATGTGCCCTGGACCTCAGTTCTAAAGTGCGCCTACATATTGAGGGGTAAGTTCTGGCTACATCAGTGAAGAGGCCTGAGCAGAGCCCTGTGGAAACAAGCATCTCTGCTCTCCTTTTTCCTTCAGCTCTTCAAAGCAACTTGGAAGCTGCACACTGATCTTTAAATGTGTAATCACATCAGTCATTACTGTGTGGGCATATAGGAGCCCCTGTGCGGCTCCTGCATGTAGAGACACTTTGGTATGGGAGCAAAATTAAAAGTGATGCTGTGCAGGCATGGGGATCCACACTGAGAATCTGCACTTTTCAAGGTGCCCCTCTCCCTCCTGCCCCATATATTATTGGAGTAGTTCAGTGGCAAAAAACGGAGCAGGCTGATTTTCAGGTGCAAATCGCAGACTCAGTGCACCTTAGCACAAGCCTTTCTGATGTTAAAGGTGTCGATCCAAGTCATGCTTTTCATTTAGGGCAGTTCAAGTAAATTTTCTGCCAGTCTCTGCCAGCATCTTCGGTCAGCTATATTCGTGTTGTTCTTGACTTTGTCATCATCTTCCCTGCCCATCACCCTCCTGCCGAGCACAGTTACAGGCTGGTGAGGTCACTGGTCCTGATGCTTAGCATGAAATAACATGTACCTCTTTGAGTATCGCTGCACAACCGCTTCTTGGTGCTTGCATTTGCTATGTTAAAGCAGCAGGAGGCTAAGTTAATGCAAGTCTCGGTTCTCAGTGCAGCACAGGTGGATACTTGATGTCGCCCTGCAAGGGCACAAAGGTCTGTTCCTGACACCTTCCTACCTGTTACGCTGCTTTTTTGATATTAAAGGCACCAGGAGTGTGCAAGTAAAATACTGAAAGTATTTTCAGTCTGGGTGAACTGGAGACAATGCCAAGGATGCTCCATCCCTGGAAGTGTTCAAGATCAGGTTGGATGGGGCCCTGAGCAACCTGATCTTGTGGCTGGCATCCCAGGTAAGGGCGTGAGGGGTGGAACTAGATGATCTTCTTTAAGGTCCCTTTCAGTGCAAGCCATTCTGTGATTACAAAAACGCAAGAGGGAATTGTGTCCAGTTTTCTGACAGAAAAGATATTGCCCAGGTATTTCTATGCAGTGTAGCCAAGTTATTGTATTCCTGGTTCAATTTAATGATTAAATGATCCAGAACAGGAATTTTGTCCAAACATTTCTCTTCCCCTCAGTTCTCTTTTAGGGAGGCTTAGATGTGACTGACTGAATGACTGACTGTCTGGAAGTTATTTATAAACCAGCAGGTTCATATTTGGGAATTTGAGAGTAACTTGCCTTCTGTCAGCTGAAGAAGAAAAGTTCTTCGTTTGTAGCTCATGCTCTATTTATTTTTAATCAGTCAAAAAAGACAAGATTAAAGGCTTGGAGTACAGTCACTGATTTTATGGAAAGCTGTTCAAACTGCAGTAGTAGAAATTATGAAGATCGTGAGTCTAGAGGAGGGAATAAGAATATGAAAATATGGGGAATCTCTTTCTACAGAGCAACTTTAAATTTTTTTACCCTTGAAAATAGCATCTATTGTTAGGGTGATTTGAAGAGCAGAAGAATAAATCAGAAACTGAGATGCTGGGGTCTAGTTGTTTAAGTATATTTCGTTCAAATGCAAATGCCCATTTTACCACCAAGCTGTCTGTTTGCTGCAGGGTGTTTAAGGCTACCCAGGAACTTTGGACTGATAGAAGGTAACAGTGAGTTTGTGCTTATTGCAAGGAATATTCCCTAATTTTTTTGCCTTGATGTTTCTTACTAGTGAATGTCTGGAGCTGGAGAGATTCTTGAATCCCCTTTTAAGTCAGCAGGGAACTGGTGTCTTAAATTTATCTGCAGATTAGAGCCCACTGCTTTTAGGTTCATTTGATATCCCCGGCACCTGCAGATACGCACTCAGCAGTACTGATCAGCACTGACAAGCAATCCACAGAGCAGGCAGCTTCTTGGAGCTTTCACAGGCTTTTCACATGGCACAGAATTGTGGAGCTATGCAGATATTCAGGCTGCCCTCACAGCTGTTAGTGCTGTGCTTGGGAAGAGCCACAATGGTTCTGTCCTGGTTTTGGTGTTCCTGTTTCAATTTTTATTCATCTTCATTGTCTCTTTTCCAAATACTTTTTTATTGTCAGGAGTTCATATTTCACCAACTTTTTTTTCAGTTATCAGCCACTGAAATGCCAGGAATCTGAGTAGTTAATGCTCACATTCATGTTTATCTTGGGCTTCAGGATAATTTTTTTAACTAAGCAAGGAAGATTTTAACTCCAGTCATTTTTCAATAGTACGTTATACCCTATCTGTATCTATAATTTTGACTTTAGAAAGACTTGCATTTGCACTAGTGTGTGTTAAGCAGGTCACAAATGTTTCCTGGGAGATGGGAAGATTTGAAACATGTTCCAAAGAGTCTTTGTCTGACAGACTTTCAGGACACCACATCTCTGAATTTGGCTGCTGAATGGACTGCAATCATTATTATTGCATCTTTTAGTTATACAGGGAGGCACACTAAGTGAGTCCTGACATTAAAATCAATGCCTTCCAGTTATACAAAGGCAGCCTTTGGGCAGACCTTGCCCTCTGTAAGGTGTAAGCTGTAGCAGAGTCTAATTTTCTCCTGCAGACAGTGCTGGGGGAGCCGCAGCTCCTACCTCTCCCTCTCTTCCTTCTCTCTGTGGCAGTGAGAGCTTCGTGTGTTCCCTGGGGCTCTGCAGAGCTGTAGCAGGGAAGTGGGAGGAGAAGGAGGAGGTCGTAGAGGGGCAGGATGTCAGGGGTTTTCCTGTGGCTGCGGTGCTGCTCCTCATCTGCCTTTACTGGAGCGACGGGATGCCCTGTGCCAGTGGGCCCCAAGGCGTGGGGCTGCTCCCCGACACACCATGCAAGAACATGCTTTTCCATCATGCATGGCATACCTGGATGGAGAGGCAGGGGAAAGAGCTCTACCTCACTTTTCTCATTCATGTGGAAACATCTCTATCCTTGTAAACAGAACCATTCTAAATTTTCTGTTGTAAAATGCTGGAAAATTAGATTCTCTTTGTATTAAGGGTAGCAGTATGATACTTCATGAGTGTCCAAAATTTAACGTGGCTTAGTTTTCTTTCTCATGTTTAGGGGGAGGCACATTATGTACATTGCAATTAAATGTAGCCATACAAAAGCAATCAAAATTTGAGTGTCGGGATAAGTAAAAATTATTCTTATTCACAGTCCTAGGATGCTTGCATAAAATGATGTTCAGTACTGGATTAAATATGGAAGAAAATACTAGATCAGAAACCCTGTAAACGAGAATTTATTCTTTCTGTGGAAAAAAAAGCGCCCATTATCAGAAAAATAATAAAACCTGATGCAAGTCTGAAAATTACTGTGTATTCCTTTGCTGGATGTAAAACTGACAGAGGAGCAATTTCTAAGCCTCAGATGAATGATCCTTTCTGACCTTCTGATTTGCTTCTCTTCTGAATCAACACTAGAAACTGTAGATAATTTATGAGAATTAGGATATATTGCCCAAGGTGCGCTCATGAGTGATTAAATGATCTCTGTAAACTGATTTACCATGCATCTGACTTGTGTGTGGGAGTAAGTAAATGGCTTAGTGCACTGATAATGGGACTACATTTTTATTACAAATTCTGTTGAAATTGAAACAGGCTGCATTCAGCCAGATACCAAAGGACTTTAAACAAATTCCAGACAGAAACCAGGTCTTACCCTGGTACGTGTCCTAACTACTAAGCATCAACATTTTTCTGTTATGCTGCCTAAAACTTTCTTTCTAGTTAATGAGTCTTTTTGTTCCTTTGGGTAGTTAAATGCTCTACTAAAGGCAGCTCCAAAAGGACCTCACAGGTCTAAGTGAGGGAATAAAAAAAAGGCACACAGCCATCAATATAGATTACTCTGTTAAAGTGAAGTGCCTCTAGAGAAAAAAATAACCTGTGCATGTGGGATGCTGAGCTCAAAACTGGCAGTTGCAGCTCCAGGAGGTGATGCTGACGTTGCTGGTTCTGTGGAACCACCTCTGATGTGCCCTCAGAGTGCTGGGTGTTGGGAGTATGGTGGGAGTAGGCTGCATACTGGCCAGGTTTTCCCTATCAGCATCCCATGCTTCAGCTGTGTTTACTTACTGTTAAACAAGCAGACACAACCTTCCAGCACAGTTGTTGAACATTAGGATATGCTAGAGTCGTTGCAAAATCTGTATTTCCTATAACCTGTAGATTTCCTTGTAACCAGATGACAATTCACTCGTCATGATGTCTGTAAAATCCCTGGGTGAGACACCAGCTTGCCATTGGGTATCAGGTTTTGGCTTTGGCATCTAATACAGCTTGCTAACCCCACTGTGTTAATTATGAGCCTGAACATTAGAAGTTACACTGACTAACTCCTAGGTGCCTATATTCTTTCTGGCTATATTTCTTCATATTGGCAGCATTCAGTGGTATATGCACGGTCAGTTTTGTTTTCCTCAGTCTTGTATCTTGCAGAGACATTTCCAGATGCTTATTGGGGTGTTTTATTGTGATGGCTGGATGGTTTTACTGTGTTTTCGGTAAAGGGCTGAAACCCAGACTGTGCACTGAGACTGAACTTTTCCCATCTGGACAGATTCTCTCCTGTACTACCACAGTTGGACATGGGTTACTTAATTCTGTATTCACAGAAAACTTAATGCTCCTGGGGCATAGACTGGAGTGAACAGGAGAAGTGGTTTTAATGTTCCTGTGTGTTTTCTGTAGCAATGTGAACAATTAGTTTGTCATATGCCATGTTTGGTACATTTCACAGTCATAAATACAAAAAAATTGAACTATCCATTAATAAAAATCAAATTCTTTAAAGTTTTTAAATAGAAATCTGGAAAGATAACTTTGCTTCCCAAGAAATTAGGATTAAAAATATGTGCAACATTTAAAGCTCCTGTCAAGGGATTTGTTGCTTAATTGGCTGTAAAACATTAACTGAGTGCTCTACATTTTGGCTTCAGTAACAAAGCAGAACATGCACACTCTGTATTATGCATAATATATCATGTAATAAATAGTCATGTATGATCTATATTATGCATAATCTATTATGCATAACATGCATAATCTATATTAAGACAATCCATTATAACTGCATATCCATATTATAGATACATCTTTTTTCATTCAATAGAAAACAGTTTTGTATACTTAACTGAAGCTTCTTAAATGTATCTATGTCCACCCAGCCCTCTGGTCAGTGCCTCTTGCAGAAAGAGAGCAGAGTGCTCAGTAAGACTGGGTGAGGCAAAAATACGAGACAGGAGAAAAGAGAAGCAAAGCAGAGGAGAGGTGTTTCAGCAGCAGAGCAACACATTCCCGAGGTTTATAGGAAGATATAAAAGTATCAGCATGTCTAAATCTGTGTATATTTCATATCAGTTCCAAGAAATGTCTATCCTCATTTATCCAGATATATAGAGAGATCTGCAGAACATTAGGTACTTGGGCAACACTCCCATTTTGGGTAGATCTTTATCTGATGAACCATAGAATTATGGAATATCCTGAGTCAGAAGGGACCCACAAGTATCATCAGGTCCACCTTTTGGCCTTGCACTGGACAGCCTCAATAATCACACTGTGTGCTGACTTTGACCAATGACTGTGTTGACTTCCAGGTATTTTTCAATACCTCCCAGAATAATCTTCTCCCTGATTTTACAAGGCACTGAAGTGAGACTGACAGGCCTGCAGTTACCAGGCTCAACTTTCTTGCCCTTCTTGAAAGTTGTGACAACGTTTTCCAGCATCCAGTCAACAGGGACCTTTCCAGATTCCCAAAACTGTTCAAAAATCATTGAGAGAGGTCTTGCAATGACTCAGCCAGGTCTTTGAGTATCCTGGAATGAATCCAGTCAGGCCCCATAGACTCACAGAGATCCAGCTGGAGCAGCAAGTCCCACAAGTTCAGGGTTGACCGGGTGTTTCTCATTCTTGCAGTCATGGTCCTGCTGCTTGATGACCCCCTGAGCCTGTCATCAGTATTGATGACTGAGGCAAAGAAAGCATTGAATATCTGCTCTGTGTTCCTGTTTCTGAGGTGACCATCCTCATCAAGTAAAAGGCCAATGTTTTTTCTGGTCTGCCTTTTGCTATCAATATATTTTAAGAACACTAAGTTAGACATCTGACCTCTTAAAATCTTCTTTTTCCTAGCCTTCTTTTTGTTCACCACCTGGACTGAATTTTCATAATTTAACCACCTTTGATTTTAACTCTTAACTCCTGAAACAGTGATTAAAGAGGCTTTAGGAAACATTATGCTATTTGACAAAAGAAGACATAACCATATTCTTTTAAGATGAAAAACAGAGCTTTCTTATGCCTTGATACCTAATACCTTATAAACACATAATTACCATAATGTAAGGAAAATATTCTCCTTCAGATGGTTCAGATGGCACTCAACCATCAATCCATTTTTTGTTTACACTGATTTTTTATACTTGCCTGACACCTTTGTTTCCTTTAAATACAACTCTAGCACCACACTTCCTAAATGCAGAAGGATGGTGCAGGGGAGGCATCACTAGCTGTCGGTAGGCATATGTTCTGTGACAAGAATGCAGTTGTATTATCTGGTTGCTCAGACCGGTTTTGAGGGATAATCCTAAACAAAGGATCTTTCATGGTACATTGAGTGTAAGGACCTGTATTCCGCTTGCACTAGTGGCTAGTACCTGATGTGACAGAGAAAGATGAAAGAGGACAGCTAAATTGGTTATGGCAGCTAAATTGAAGCGTACCCTCCAAATTATTTGCTTGATTTGTAACAGCAATCAGGTTTATTGGCGCCTGAAGCGTGATCTGAGAAAAGATCTAGGGGGATTTTACTAGAGAGAAAATTTAGGATTAAATATAACACAAGTCTACTGTCAGATGTAGCTTTTTGACCTTTTAAAAAAAGTTAATCAGAACTGTTTAGAAAACTACAAATTGCATTTTTGTCACGTGTCCTCTTTTTCTTACACTATGCATAGCTGTGGTCTGTGTTGCTGTAATATCCAACATATGTAGCAAGTTGAATAATTAGGATTTATTACTGCCGAGTTCTAACATGTGGAGTGTTTTCATTGCATGAGAAGTTATTTTGGTGGTATCATATCACACAGCTGTGTGATCATAGGAGGTATTAAATTAAATAGGATGTATTCCTCAGTTTCTCCAGCAGAGCTTTTAAAGCTTTGATGGAGCAGATGACATAATGTTGTCTTTTGATGTCTGGAATAACATTTAAAATTCCAATTTTACATTCATTGCTAGAGATACACAGTGACTGTTGCTCCATCAAACGGAGATTCAGCATAACTGTCAGATGTTTGGAACAGTCCAGATTTGTTGTTTGACACTCAACCACAGTTAGGAAAGTATGTCAGAGATGAGGTACATTTCTGCCTCATTCCTATATTACACAACACGCTAATAAAAATGCAAATAGCATGACAAGATCTCTGCAGTCAGATTGAACTTTGTGTTAAGTAAGATATTTTGTTGGTTTTGAGACCAGTTGCTTCAAGGCAGAGGGTAACAACAAGGTTTTTGTAGTAAATAATAAAGAGAATTTGATTCCATCCTTGCAGACTTGGAAAGCCTGCAGGGTGTTATGAAATTTGGATTTGGTGTTTCAAAAGACTTGCTAAAGAAATAACAAAGTTGGAAGAGTCTATGAAAGATTACGTTTGTTATCTGTAAAGTTTGTCTGGTGCATCTGTGATAGAATCTTCTGCTGTAACATCTCTCTGAGCTAAATTCTTATGCTTGTCTTCTGCAAGCAAAATGTAGGTAAATCAGTTGTTGACAACATTAATAAATATGAATATGGTAAATGTGGCTTCTAGGAAGGCAATGGTAAAGTCTGTATAAGAGGATGCTTGTGGCATGGTTACCTGCATACTAATTTACTTTCTTACCACAGAAGTTGATCTGCCTCAGAGAAAGATGAAATAGAGAATTGATTATTTTCTTCGGAGCTGCTCCTTCATCTGCTTAATTGCACCTTAATTGTTGCAACGCTGGTTTCTCTAAGTCTGAGAATCTACCTGCTGGCTCTCACGAAGGAGGATGAAATGGGAAAAGTTCTGCCCTCAAGACCAGGACCAACACCCATCAGGATCAGTTGTTCCGTAGTTGAGCTTTGCTGTGCCTCGCAGTGTCTAGTCCCTGGTTCCTGTCCCTCACCCCTCCCAAGAGCCTCTCCCCTCAGCCCCATTTGGGAGGCAGTGTTCCCTCTCACACCAACCTGCCCTGTGACAGCCATCACTTCCAGCGTGTGTCTCTGGTGACTGAGGGAGCCCAGTGCAGTGGTGGCCAGCGCTGCTGCGGTGGTACTTGTGCTAAGACAGCAAAAAGTAACAGCCAAAGAATTATACAGATGTCATTGCAACTGAAAAAAATACCAGAATACACTCAAAAAAAGCAATTTGTATGGGGTCTGAAAAATGGTAAGGAAATGAGTAACAACCAGCATGGCTGTACCAGGAGCAAGTTGTGTCAAGCTGATTTAATTTTCTTCTCTGACAGAGTGAATAAGGGAGAAGCAATAGGAGTCAAATAATTTGACTTGTACAGATTTTTATGCTCCTTCTCTGTATCAAAGAACTAGGAAAATACGTAGTAGGTGAGTCTATCAGGAAATGCATAATTGGTAAGAAAAATCTGCTCTAGAATAGAAAATTAGTGCTTTAATGTCAAATCAAAAGGCAAAAAAAAGTATATCAAACATGATTCAAAGGCCTTTCTTGAGTCTAGTACTATTCATTACTTTCATCAGTGATTTCAATGAAGGAATAATGTTTTACCTATGCAGAAGGTATTTATTCAAAAGGCTGTAAACACATTGGAAGACATGACCAGGTTATCAGACTCTTGAGGAATCATCTAACATTCCATTTGAAATGAATGCCAACTTCATAGGGACAAGACTGCCTGTACAGCAGAATTGCAGGAAAGGATTTAAGCCTTATAGAGGATTGCAAACCAAATATGACTCAATGTGTCATGCTGCTGGAGTGACACACACCAAAGTGGATGCATCATCAAAAACAGTCTTGAAATAGGAGTCTCCAACTCTTTTTAGCACTGAATTCTGAAGATCAGGAGGGATGTACATCAAATGTCAGGCTCCAGAGCGGTGAGGGAACAGTAACTTAAAATTTGGTGATGAGAATACTGAGGAGATCAAAGTCTTCAGCTACATCAAGCAGTGTAATAAACAGAATTAAATTCCCCGCCACGTGCTGCAGTTAGGGCAAGTAGTAATGGACTTAAATGATAGCAAGCAGACTTAAGCAAGACATTAGAAAAAGTAAGAAAAGTATTCCAACACTGGTATTGGATGGGCAATGGTGAGATGATGGCATTTCAGTCTGGGAGGTTTGTTTAAAAACAGTCTCAAGGAACAGGCACATAGCGTGATTCTAGGGGCTGTCCTGTGCAGGGCCAGGAGTTGGGCTTTGATGATGCTAATGGGTCCCTTCCAACTCAGGATATTCTGTGATTCTATGACTAATTTTAGGGATGGCAATTCTCCCTCTGGGCCAGAAGGTAGGTTAACTGATATTGTGGTGTCCATTTCTGCTATTACAATTTCTATGAGGCTTTTTCCATAGTAAAATACATAGAAATGGTATCTAATTATGTGGACAACTTGTTGCCAGGTCCACTAATTTGTTCCCTAGGAAAACAGAAACAAACCTGAAGCAGACTGAAAACAATGGACCTAAATATAGGTAAAGCATTTTAAGAACCAAGTACAAAAAGGGAGTTAGTGCTGGAAATGGATATCACTGTGACACCTTATTCCTGACAGTGCCTGCTTGAAAGCTTAAATTCCAACAGTTATACATGAATCACTTTGAATATTTAAGCAAAAATTTAAGTATATTTTCCTTTCAAAATATACATGTATTGTATCAAGATCAAACACTTTGCTTAAGGTGATCGTGTTGCTCAGTCCTCACTAATACTAAATCTGTATGCTCTACTTTTGTAGAAAAACTGGGTCATTATGAAAAACTGAAGAAATCTCTTTAGGTTTCTAAATACCTTCTCATCCAGAGGTGCCACATTCCTGCATCCTACCCTGTGTCCAATAACTAATGCAGTGAAATAATAGCTCACTTTTTAAGTAATAAATAGTTTTTCAAAACATAGAGATCTGCTGTTTTGGAGAGAGAGGGTCAGGTAGCTGGTGACTTACTAACATTTTCACTGCAGTTATCATTGTTTGTATCTAATAGTAAGCCTTTAATTTTGGGGCAACTGAGAAAAAAATTCTAAGGGGAGCAGGGAAGGCCTGAATCAGGCAGCCCAAAGCTGTAGGAAGATTTCTACTGAGTGAGGAGTGACACCAGTAATATAAAGTCATACATTCAAGTGATATAGCATATAGTCACTTGATAACTGACTGGTGTCAAAGGGTGTTAATAAAATAACTTGTTCAGTAGAATATTAAGAATATTATGTCTAAATATAAACTATATCAATATCATAAGTTGCTTAAATTGCCCTTTCCCTTAACATAATGTGAAGAAGAGAAAGAAACATATTGCAGCTCAGATTTATCTGGTTTAGTCTTTTGGATGTATATATTTGTTAAGGGTACTATTTTTTACCTATCAACACAGACAATTGTTTTATGTGAATTTGCATTAAAAAAAAGCAGCAGTCATAAAGGCCAAGGCAAATTGCTAAGTAAGGAGGCAAAGCAATCATCCTAGCCTGAGCTTTCCATACATGAATGAATAGAACAAAATTGTGAGCAATGTCTTTTCCAGCAATCTACAGTGTACTTGTTCTTGGGTAGTCTAAGAGCAACCACCAGTTTAAGGCACATACACAGTAAAATACGTGCAGCTATTTTAGCCTTTTGATTTGTAGATGACTCTCTTTGTATTCTTACTGTGTTTATGTGGGCGCTTAGAGTCAGTGGTCTGATCCTGTTCTTTGGGTTTTGGCTACCCAGTGCCATTTGTCATCCTTTCCCCTGCATTTGTACTGGATTCCCCCTGTAAAAGAACAGAAAGCAAACCTTGGTTTTGTCATGAGCAAGTTCAGATAGGAGTGATGCTTCCACAGAGAATGCTGATGAAAATATTTTTAGCAATGTATCAAAATGGTAGATGGAATGGAATGGAAAAACTATTTCTGAGGAATTCGCTTTCTTGATGAAATTGTCAGCAATGAGTGATAGCAGAACTCTCATCGCAAAGCCAGCACTGGCTCATCAGATTCCTTTCCTTTTTAAGACTAGCAAACACCAATTCTTGACTTATAATGAAGGCCCAATCGCTAAGGCATAACAATTCTATCTCAAAGTGTAGGTAGTGACTAAAGCTAGTTAGATTCCCAGCTGATATAACCAAGTGTAATACTGTGCTGGACTTCAGCAGAACAGCACAGGTTTCAAACCTGAGTGCCTTCCTAGAAAATCCCGGTCCCAAATCTTGAGCTCTTGCACATAAGTAGTTACTTTCAGTATCTAGTGGTGATTCAAACATTTTTAATGGTACCAAAAGCTGAAAAATTTGGCCACAGACTGCTTTTAGGAAATGTTATAGAATTACAGAATCAAAATGAGCGGGCAGTTGAACTATTGGCAATGTGACAGGTGAGCAGTTGTTTAAATAACTGTGGGATCCCCGTGCTATCTTCCAGAGCCACTAAGAGTGTGTAAGTAGCTGCTCTGAGTTTAAGTATCTTCATGGGTTGCATTAGAGTTGAGAGGCTTATTGATTGTGCTTTGAAAATTAACAGAAGAGTTTTTTTGCTTCCCAGTAGAGGTGCATCTGTAAAAACTCCTTGATATCTGGTCATACTAGCCAGTTATCCTAAGCCACCTGTCAGTGTTTCTAATACTAGTAAAACACATAATCACAAACATTATTGCAGCCTCCAAAGCTTTCAAAGGGGAAAGTGACACAGCTTTCTCCTGTCCCCTTCTACCAAGTTTAACAAGAGCAAGTAGAAGTTCCAAAAGTGAAACATTTTTTTCTAATGGGGTAATGAATATTTCTAGTTGTTTTTTGGGGGTTTATTAGCAATGTTTTTCTTAAATGTTCTCTGGGAAATGTCTTAGTGATTATGAAGCAACTGAGTCAGTGTTCTATCATAATCATATGATTTTTCCATGCTTCATTTCTAAGTTCATGTGGGGTAAAGTATTTTACTCAGAGAAGTTCCTTGCTTGCAAGTAGTGACTTCTATGATTTTCATTATTCCTTCTACAGTCAGGATTTATGTTTGAGAAGAGAAACCAGGGTCACCTGCTATTAAGTATTGCAGTAGGAGTCATCAGCCATTAATTACTTTAAACTAACATAAATTCTGTCTTTTTGAAGAGAGTAACTAGGCAGAACCTGGGATTAATGACACAAGAAAGTGAACTGTGCTTTTTCTCTCAAGTATGGATATAAATAAGTGGAAAAGGTGCATGAATACAATAGTAGAGAGTAGTAAAATAACTTTCTTAAAACTGCTGTAAGACAGTGATTTAGCCCTTTTGACTTTTGGAATAGATTTTCATAAAAGTATAGTTAATAATTTAATTTTATTTTCCTTAAAAATGGACTGAATGCTGGGAGATTCAAAATGGCAAATTCTCATGGGTCTTATCTTCCATGAGGTCATGTTAAAGAAATACCTCTAGTATTTCTTAGATTTTAGCTAAAAACTCAAGAACTGGTTCTCCTTGCCCCCTCATTTTAAAGGTAATTATTTGAATTCTGTATTTTTCCCTTCCTATGGTTCTAGGTCTTAGTATCTTGATTTAAATGGAAAAAATTCAAACCCTTTATTGCAGATAAATCTCCTCAGACCTATTGATAATTTAACTGTTGGAGCTGACAGTTAATGAGATTTTTATTAGATGAGCAGGTGTGGGTTGCCATGTTACTGAGAAAAAGCTTGTGGTTTCAAACAACAGCTCCTTGGCTGCCTTTACTCCCACAGGTGCTGGTCATCTTTCTTGGTATATTGCCAAGAAACAAAGTGGCATAATACAGATTTCAAGGCAAATTAATGTGAAATAGGAACAAGTTTTCACCTAAATTATTTGTGAACTGAATTTAGGCTGGATAGGTGGACCAACAGTTCTCTGTTTGCAGAAAGCTGCTTTTTAAACCCATGAGCTAAGTATAGCAAATCAAAGTGGGTTAGCAAGGTGGCAGCTGGGAATGGAGCAAGAGAGCTCTGTGTCTGAAGTAGAGCAAGTTGTTTTGTGGCACCTGCAGGTAGAGAATGGAGCTAGAAATGAAGGCAGTGGCAGAGCGCAGAGGGGTTTCTGGCCACCCGGAAGGGAGTGGGGCAGCCTGTGAAAAGCCATTGCTCTGACTGGTCACATCAGGAGAACTCCCAAAATCGGGAGAATGCCCAAAATGAGAGCAATGTGTTCTGCCCAGAGACACGTGGTTTCTGTGGTGTAAGTGCTTCTGGAGTCATTTGTGTGATGAGGTGAAGCTGTGTTTTTTTCTTGAGGGTTTTCTGGTTGTCCAAAGGCTCTTACAGGCAAGCTTTTGCCTTGAGGAGCCCTCTTCAGCCGTGACTTTAAAGTGGAGTGAAATTGCTTAATGGGCATCCAGTGAGTAACAGCTGTCACATTTTAACCTCGTCCAGGTAGTAAATTTGCACTAATTCCCCCAGTTCAGCGTTCAGGACTAGAGCATGACCAAGTTAATGTGAATACAGGCTACTTGGTATCATGTCCTTAAATGGGGTTGGAGGCAGATAAAAAGAGAGCAGGAGTTTATACACAGAGCCCAAGCTGTGTTGGCTGAAGCTTTATCATAATGATTGTGCATCTGTACAAGCTCATCTTTTCCAGCGTGAAGAATCTGACTGTACAGAAAGTATTGTCAAGTGTACTGAGTAAACAAGCTGAAAAAAGAAACACTTTCTCTAATCACTTTCCCTTTCATTCATCTTGGATTTCATTTGTAACAATAGCAGATAAAGCTCTTACAGTTTTATATCTTACAGTCTAATATTGTGCTTTAAATAATACAAAACCTGCGTCAACTCTATTAACAGCACAGGCTGGGTCAAACATGTTTGGGATCCTGTTTATAATACTTGAACTGGTATGAATTTAATTTCTGTCATCAGGTCAAATGTTTAGCAGCGGTAATACATCAGAAGCACCTAATCTTTACTTAGCTTTTTTATGTTTTGTTCTAATAGGCAAGAGAGCAGAGAACTATTTGTGTGGGAATGACAGAGGATAACAGAGGGTGGTTCTTGATCTTCAGTGAGATGCTTTTAATCTTTCCCGAAAATGTCTTGTATTGAGACTAAAATCAGACACTGTAGCAATGCTAAGGCAGTGTTTTCAGCTCAGTACATGTGCATAGCTGAACTGCTGTGTGCTCTACTTCTGTCTAGATAGACACACACAGTGCACAAAAGTAGGTCCAGTGCTGCTGCTAGAGCTCTGTCAGTACAATCTGCGTTGTGCTTTCAGGCAAAGTCAGCAGCCCAGTGGTCTCAGGCACAAGTTTGTAACTAGAATGACAAGGTATTTATTGTGAGCTAACACAACAGTGGCTGTTTGAGAATACGCTTGCTAAATTTTAGTAGCTCGTGTACACCCATGCACATCTTTTGAGGAATGTGAATTCCTACTTAGTGTTAACAGCTTTCTCTGACATCTTGTTCTACCCAATACTACTGGCTGGCTGTAGATCATAATGAATTTTACTTTGGCCTTTAGCAACGCAAGTCAAATAAATAATTCCAAAAATGTTAAAGTCAAGGAAGGTGAAATCATTGAAGTAATCCTAGAAAGTAAAAATGAAATACGTTGTTTCAGTTACTCACAGGTACTTAACAGTACTGACAGTCTCACTGGAGTGCTTACAGATTGCATGTGTTGTGTGGCAGAAATGTGCTGCAAATACCTTTCAAGAAAACATGAAGATAAAGGTATTGCTACATAGCAAGACATCTACAGTCTAAATTGTTGCAGCCAAGTTTCAGTCAGAGCCACAGTTTTCACGCTGCTTCCTCTCACATAGTTTTCCATTCTTAAAATATAAAGGAAACTAACATTTCAGGGTCTTGACAATAAATTCCAGTGGAAAAAGAATCATATTCCTCCATTTCAACTCTTTAAAATACAGGCGTGGTATGTGATGGTTCATTTGTGCCTATGGATTTGAAAGGGACACAGGAAGAAATCTGAAATAATCCATGGTCCTGTGGGTATAAAATAATCCCTCCCACACTCACTGGTGTGGAATTGGTGGGGGCACCCTCAGGGATGCATCCTGTGCATCATGATCACGTGTGGAATGGTCAGTGCAAGGCTCTGGTGACAACAGGGAGCAGGGAGATGGGGATGTGCCATTGTGTGCATTTATTCCCTGAGCACCTAGGCACTGTGCCACATCAGTGATCTGTTTTTCACATCTGAAGATAAACTCCTTTGTAACTGAAAAATAAATGTTTGCTTCTGCATGATAAGTACTGAAGATATAATCAACTCAGTGCTTAGAGTCAGCCAGACTGCAAGTATCTGCAAATGGAGTTTAACTGGAGCTGCATATTTACACAAGGAGACAATTTTTTTGTTATACAGACATTCTGGTCTCTTCTATGGCTTGATATTTTATCTAGTGAGAAGAAACAAGCTGTTCCAGCTTGTTACCTCCAGCTGGTTTTTGGTTTTATGAAGTACTTCTTATTGTCTGGAAGAGTTTTCTTGCATTTCTCAACATAGCTTATAAAACCTGGCTCATTCTATCCTTTATTTTTCCAGGAGAAAGGTAGCTAAGATATTTTCAGAGTTTTGGGTGATGAGAAGATATGTAGGCCACTGAAGGTGAGATGAAAATGAAGTGCTTCTGATTTTTAAAATAGAACATGAAACTGGAAATTTGCATTCCTCTATAGACACTTCAGAGGTGTCTAAACTTTTACTGAATAGCACTTACTCTATGTTCTTTCAGAGCAGGGAGACACTCCGCTGCCCTCAGTATGTCAGCTAACCTAGTGCTAGGGAACACAGCGTCATGGGAGAGAGTGGGACCTACCTTCAGACAAAGTTTATTAGAAAAGCTCTCCCTCTGAGTCTCAAGGTGCAGAAAGGATCCCCTTGCTTTCTAAACTCCTTCTCAGAGAGGAGCCTGGGAGGAGCTGGATCAAATCTTAACCTCAGACTGTGAACAGTTCAAGTCTGAGAAAATATAGAGTGTGACTGAACCTTTGTACAGCTTCAGGATTAATGAGGGCAAGTCAGATATATTTATTTAAAAATGAATGATTTGTTTTGGTAAATGATTAGACAAACAGAACTTTATCAGAATTATTTACTACACCGTACAGAAGCTAAAACTGCTGGTAAAGTATGATAGGATAGTGCACATTATCAAAGCCATTATATTAAAACAATTGTAATAGATCTAGCAATAAGAAACTATTCTTAAAGTAGAGATTGCTGTAACTCACCCATGCCAACATCTGGGGCCATATCTCTTTTGCTCAGCCTTGAGGACAAATTTTGAGTGGCGTCCCACCCAAAGGAGGAATCTTCATACGCACTCCAAGAAGGGATATGTTGGAAGAACCTAACAGTATGAAAGCGGACTGGACTTTTATAGAGTAAAGTGATTGACTGCCAGTCATATGTCTCCAGATCAGCTTAGCAGCTTATCTGCCAAATCTTTGCCTCGCTGTCAGCGTGTTAATTTGGGGTTGATGTGTCAGACTGGTTTTAGCATAATTCAATACCAAAACCAGCATTTTGCCCCTCTTGGTCCACCTCTGATGGCCTTGTAAATAGGGCATTGACCAACTTGCTTGCCCACAATCCGGGGCAGAGCATCCTGCTATATACATACCTGACAATAAGGATCCTTTCATAAATTAGCCTTGTTGCTGAAGTGTTCCTGATACTGACCCTGCATCTAAATTCATTTGAATAAAGGAGTAGAGGTCTCAAAAAAAGTATAACTTATAAAAATCAATTGGTTGTTCATGTCTGGAAATCCTACCTGTTTGTAGCATTGCAATGGACATGAGCACAGCACTGTGCAAATCAAAATCTGTGTCCTTTTTCAGGGTTTTTAATTCAATATAAAACCCTAGCAATATACACTTATTTTAGTAGCCTGTTCTTTGCCATGACCTTCCAAGTTAAAGATGAGAACAGTGTGTGGAATTTCAAATGTCTTCCTGTGCAATGAAAGGCTGTGTTTCTGTTTCATGTTCTTTGTTGTTACTTGGTCAGTCTGTTCTGAACTATTTTCCTGCTAGGGAGTGAATGACAACTGACTTTTCATTTGGTGCAGCAGAATGCTCAGTAATCTCCTAACCCCCTATTGTGTACAGTCCTAGAGTTTTGGAAGCAGACCTCCTTACCTTCTGACTCTGCCTCAGGAAGTGAAAGAATCTTTCTGGACTGTTTCAAGCAAGTGGCTGCAAGGTTTGCTGCTAGCATTTATAATGTGAAACTTAAAGCAACAGTTTTGCATTCGTGCTAGAACTGCTTCTCCAAGGGATATACTGCATTTCATGTAATAATCCTTCATTTTTCTTGACTTTTTATCACTTCACTAAGAAATCTCACTTCACTGAGAAATTGGCTCATTAAAGTTTTCCTCATGCCAGCATCTACATGTATAGGAGGAATTGCTATTCCTGCAGTTGTTCTAATCTGTTTACAGTTAAAAAGAGCTGAATTAAGTTTAATTCAGCTCCAGGTTCACCAGATTACTTTTCTTTCAAACTGCTCTTATGGCTGTTCAAGAGCAAAAAGGTAATATGAGAACAATGAACAATTGAAGTATTTACATTACATTAGTATCTCCCAAAACATACTACATGTAAATTGCACATTCCTTTTGCAATATCTTCACACGAGTTAAAGTGTGTTCTTGAAGATTCCTGATCCAGTCTCAGCCATGAGCTCAGAGCATGAGCTCTGAACTTTTTTCAAACAAAATTCTATACTTAGAAAAGTTTCTTATTTTCTTATTAAAAGCAGCTGATGGCTACTTATGAATAGGCAGAAAAAAAAAAGAAAAATGTAGCTATGGACAGCTATGTAGAAGGGAAAACTCAGTAGGACTGAGACTGTTGTTTGGATGAAGTCATGCAACCTATATATCTGCCCAGAACTGAGTGTGTGTAGGAGTGCAATTGTTTGAGCAGCAGGTAAGGACAGAAATGGAAACACACAGGTCACCCATCTCAGCTGTGATGTGGTAGCGCAGACCACCTGAAGTGGAGAGCAACTTTGAGGGATTGTTCAAACAAGTGAGCAAGTCTTTTTTTGGCCCACTAATACTCCATAAAAGCTCTCAATATACCGGCTGAAATGACATTAACAAAAAATACTCCATGCTAGCCGTTAATTCTGACTAAGTAGTACCCAGTGTTGATCATTACTGCTAAAAAATGTTGTCTTTTTCATCAAGAATAAATGTCAGTCACTACTCTTAGAGCCTAGATATTTGTTCTCAATAGTCAAGTTATTTGGAAGCCATAGTTCTGTCTTAGTACTTTGTTTATAGCTGAAGTAGGCAGAAGAATATTCTTGCCATCTTAAGAAGTAATTGTTTTCTTTCTTTCCATTTTTCATTTGGCACTTGGTCTGCAATGTCGAACGACTCGAATTTCTTACTATTGCTATGAGACTCAAGCACAAAGGGGTTTGCTTATATACATACGGTACTGGAAGGATATATCACACTGTGCTCCTATCAGGATAGATCTGATGTATCAGAATCCCTTTCAGGGCTTTTGGCTTATCCCCCCTGAAAATAGTGACGTGAATGTTGTGTGAAGACTGTNGGTCTGCAATGTCGAACGACTCGAATTTCTTACTATTGCTATGAGACTCAAGCACAAAGGGGTTTGCTTATATACATCATACATACGGTACTGGAAGGATATATCATACTGTGCTCCTATCAGGATAGATCTGATGTATCTGAATCCCTTTCAGGGCTTTTGGTTTACCCACACTGAAAATAGTGAAGTGAATGTTGTGTGAAGACTGTTATGGATGTGACAAGCTATTTACTTGTCCCCACAAAATACTGCAAAGCACATGAATTATCTCTCTTCAAAGAAGATGAAAGTTTAACACCCCTCTTGATCACCAACTTAGTGCATTATTGATGCAAGAAGGTTTCTGTCTCTTTCTGTATTGATATTCAATTGTGTATTTGTGGGAGTCCAGAGTGCGGGGAATGTTTCCCTGCCTGTTTTAAGGAGTTTTTACTACAAATTCTCTGGGAAGAATCTGAACGCACNATCACAGAAATTCTGGGATGAGCTTGTGTGGCCTCTATTCTGTTAAACTTGATAACTGAATTGTTTTTTTCTGGACTTAATGTTTGAGTCAGACTTAAAAATGGGATCAATCCTAGTAAGGACTGAAATAGTTATGTTCTTTTGCACATTTTCCAGATAATTAATTTTTCAGATTCTTTCATTATGACAGTTAAATCACATTGTGAACAACTGCATGAAGCAATCAGGGGCTTTGAGCGTGAAACCAGATAGACAGCAGTTGTAAGTGATATTCTTTCTGCTGAAGTGTTTTCTTGCTCTGCTGTGTGCTGTTGCCCATCTTCTCTTTATCTGCTCTGGACTGATGTAAGTAAGCATGCTTACAGAAATGAGCGGATACTGAAACTTCTGTAGTCTCCCATGGAGATCTTATGGAGAGAGACAACATTTCTCTAGGTATAGTACAACAAAGATGCTTGCTTCCCTTGGCAGACCCTAACAAATGGTATTTGTTGATTCAAAATCCACAAAAGGGTTTTGTTCTCGATCCAGAAATCTGTAGTCGTAGCTTCACTTAATGCTTCATCACATTCACAGGCAGCTTCACAATCTGAGAACTTTCGGACACATTTTATCTCATTATCACTAGAAAATGTTGGTAAAACTTAGTCTGAGCTTATGCACCACAGTTGTCCTCATTCAAAAGTAAAAAAGAAATGAAGAGCATAAAATAGTTGCAACTACCTAACTGATGCTAGAAGTTAGGATGAAGAAGTGGTCTACACTTCACTAAGAAAAGGGCTCATAAATGTTGTCCTCATGCCAGCATCTGCATGTATAGGAGGTATTGCTGTTCCTGCAGTTGTTCTAAACTGTTTACAGATAAAAACCACAAATGTTGCCACGTGGGAAGACTTAACCTTCATTATTAGAAAAGCTGCTGTTTAGATCCTAGACACTGAAGAAAATCCTTGTAAAAATGAGATTCTCCTAGTTTGTACTCCTCTCTGATGTCTCAGGCAATCTAAGACATTGGCAGCTAAACCACCCAGAATGGCTATATAAGCATATAACAAATCAGGAGAAGGAAGGGAAGAAGCAGCCCATAAAGCCTCTTTCTCACTCTCTAAGGTCTGCTATGCAGTCCTCTTGACAGATGCTATGATTAAACCAGTAACCCAGTCTGGCATCTGGTGATAAGAAGGGAGAGTTTCATTTTGTATACTGTAGTAATAATTACAGTTAATATAATTTTCCCGAAGGTCCTCAGCTGATGTCAGTTCTTCCCGCACTGCTGCACGGTGCTAGAAGTTGATATATGATCAAGATGACCAAGACAGCTAAAAGGTCATAGCAGCATTGCAAATATGCTCCCTTTCATGCTGCTGCTGTCAAATGTGGCCAGGCTTAAAGATTCAAGGGTGTGATCTGCATTTTTAGTACATTTGCATTACTTGTTCTTAATTCCCCGCTACAAATAAATACCTTTTTTTTTCCTCAAAGATTGAGGGGCTCACCTACAGAATTTATATTTTTTGTTTGGTTTTTTTTTTCTTATTCTGGAAATATCTATAATGTCAAGTTGTGTCTTTAAGGAAGAGCTATCTCAAAACTGTAGTTCACACTGATGCTCAAATGCTCTTCTTTTGTAAGCTGATGTCTTATTCCTTGGACACACATCAGCCTCAGTTGCAATGCTGAATTGGTTCTAACTGCTGTACCTAAAGACAGGACATTTATTGAGTGAATTGAGCCCATTTTTACCATATTAAACTGAATCCTAGCTCTGACTGAGCAATCACTGACTTATGTTCATGATGTTCTCACTTTCCTCTTTACCACCTCATTTCTTCTAGTTCTTTTTCCATCACATATACTTCTTCCATTTTTGGTGTTTTAAGACACACGTGATCTTTTTAATAATTATACTATTTTTTAATGTAGTATCAGAGGTGTTACACACACTTGTTTGCAAGGTAGAGTACACCTTGCATTGGTGACATAAATTTAGCTCCCTTGGGTCACAGGATCTCGAAATGCTGCAATATTCCAACCCTCAATATCTTTTCCAGGAAGACGTACATTGAAAATAATATGCAAATTGTCTTTTTAAAGGAAAAAAGGCCAGTGGCATCTGGTGGTCTGTAGTGGTCTTTCACGGAAAAAAAACCCCCAAACATGCGTTGAATAGTTGGTAAAACTGCTGAAGATTTGAATTACTGGCTAAGATAATTAAAAGTCTCTTAGTGGAAAAAAATGTGATGTACCCTTAAGGTGCATGTAAGGACTTAGGTCTGAAATACTGGAGAATTAATGAGCTGTTGTCAGGAGGATCCAGGAATGAATGGGACTTGCCAGTAGCAACCTTCAGGGTAGCATTCTACACCTGATGCTAATCATTCATAGGTGCAGAATAGACTGCAGAACAAGCAGGTGGATAAAAGACAAGAATATTGACCTGTTTTCCCAGTCTTGTTGAAGTGAATTATAAAGTCACCTAGTTATTAATCCCTCCAAATTAACTAGTACGGAACCTGTTTATAGTTGGACTTTGAGATAGAGATGAAAGCATAAGAGCAGGTCTTTAGCCTTTGAGGAGACACTTGTATTCGGTTGCCTGGATTAATTTATGGATTAATCTCTTTTTCAGCTTCCTGTTTCAGTGGTGTCTAGGAAGGCAACTGGCAATTCAGCAACACTGATAGTGTCAGTGATGTAGAGCACTGGACTGCAATGCTATTAATTGTTTAGAGTTCTATGGAATGAGTACAATAAATATATCCATATGAAACAAATCTAGTCTTAGATTCTTCAGGAATTGTCAGATGTATGTTATGGGTCCCGTAATTCAAGCACAGCTGGGTTTTCAGTGTGAAGAGACTCTTTGGTTGAAGTGTGATTTGTCCCTTCAGCAAGAGACAAAAAACCTTGAGAGAATAACTTCAGAAGACATTAAAATCACATATGAATTACAATACCAGCAGACTTCAGAGTTATTTCCGTTCATCAAAGGCAAACATTTTACTGCAGTATGAAGGCAGAGTTCAAGCAATGTATTTCCCTTAAGGGTTGGAGACCTGCTAATTTAAGATAAGGCTTTAATGGTATTTGTATAATGCAAAACAGTTATAAGGTAGAAGTTGCATATCTATAATTTTCAGTCCATGCAGGTGATACAATTTGGGCAGAGACAAAACATATGGACAAGCTAAGTCTGCTTTGATCAGTAACTGATTGACATTGATTGACACTGATCCATAACGTCATGAACACAAGTCCTTGTAAGCTTTTTATAGATTACTCCTGAGCTTATGATGTCCAACGCATGAAGCAAACACAAAAACCCCAGAATGTTCCCTTTTTCTGCTCCAGTCACCTTAATGGTGTCTTTTACAGGCACATTTTTATGAGGTCCCTATAAAGGGACTGTCTTAAAGAGAGCGTGCAGTGGGTGCACTTGCACTCTGCTTGTCCTTTTTGTTTCTGCGGTCAGAAATCTGAGAAAAAAAGGAAGGCAGATGAGCATTCTACCTAACACTTCCATCTTGTTCACTGGTGGGGTTCTGGAAGTCATCTGTTCCCATGCTGTTTGTTACAAACAACGGGCTGAGCATCACTGTCACTTGTGCCACTGGTGTCTCATACTTACAATGGACCAGCAGTTCTCCAGAAAAGTTGCTTACACCTTGGGGAACAGATGGAGAGGGAATAGTCATGGCCAGAAAGGAGAAATCAGTATTTATCACTACAGCTTTTTTAAGTGCAGAGACTGGCCCTTTATGCAATGGGCACTAATCTCAAGCATTCATTTTTCTGGTGGCTGTGGCATCCAGCAAGGTGAGTTTGAATGGACATGCCATTTAGTGCTGCCTCCCACACACCCCAAGGGCCAGCTCTGTTTTCCTGCAGGCAGTTCTCGTCTGCTGCCCTTGGCTGGCTGTGTCCCATACAGACAGCTGCTGACAGACCCAGGGAAGCTGCTGCCATGATGACCTATTCTGGGATGAAATTTCTTCTCCATCTGGAGCCTGCACATTGATGAGCCTGCTGCTGATGTTTGTTACTGCTTATCATCACCCTGCATTTCCAGTGGGATTCTCCTCTTTCAGTGACAATTGTGCTTCCTTCTGAAGTGGCTTTGTAGTGTAGAGACACCCAGGTGGGTTGCAGTGGTCCCTGAGCTAACCTCTGCCAAAACAAGACAAATGCATGAGGAATGTAATTAATTTTCTGCCCAGAAAAGTATCAAGGCCGGAATCAGCTCTGCAGGCTCAGGCAGAAAGGCTGCCTTGTAAGCAATCTTCTATCTGCCCCATCACACATTTGCCACCTTGCTTTGCTCACACTCCCCATTACTTTGTCCTGCACAGTTGCTCTGTTTTCAGTAATTATGACTAAGGTTGTCTTCCTTCACTCACCTTCCTTTTTTCTCATGGACTAAAGGGTTTTCTTCCTATGCTCTGCAGTCTCCTCTAACATCATTCCCTGAGCAGTGCTGTGTATAGACCCAGGGGCAGTCTCAGGATCTGTTTGTCATGAAAACACTACATACCAATCTCTTTGGGGGTTAGCATTATGTGTTGACAGACTAAATTTGTGAACCTTATTTTTCCATCATAGACAGGATGTTATTTTTACCTTGCACTCCAATTGCTTCATACTTCACTGCAGTGAATTTTTCCAAAGCTAATTAGATGTTGGAATGGAAAAGCCTTCATAGCTTTTCTGAGGAAATGATTTAGTATCTGCGGCCTGTTTCTGGCCAGTAAGTCACTGAAGGAAGTTTTGCAAAGAGAAGATGTAGTAGACATTTTGTGCATCATAGGATCTTTTACTGGAAGACATGGGATATAAGATACACTGTAGCATTGTTTTTGGTTAGACTATTTTGTTTTTCTGAGGGGAAAAAAATAAATGCATTCCTAGTGCCTAGTTCTAGACGTGAGTTTTGCGAAGCTGTGTAGAAGTGCTGAGTGCCCTGAGTGCCCGCTTCCATCAGACACTGAGCTCCTGTCAAAGCTGCCTTGAAAATGCTGTGTGTTCAGCCTGTCTGTGCTGAACAAATTAGCCCAAAGTGCCGTCCTTTTCCCTGGAGGTTAGAACAGACCAAAAAGAATTTCTAAACAAGTTGCTGTCACTAATTACTACAATAGTACTCTGGAACAGATGATAACAAGGTGCTTCTGAGAGAGTTGCTTTTTATTTTGGAAAAATTTTGAGGCAGATAAATATATCCCAATTTCTTGGAGTACTTTTTGATCTGTTTGACTTCATGCATGTGATTTATTTACAATCAGCACTGAAATATGTTGTGGAGACATGGTATTCAAAAGAATGCCTTTCCTGAGGACCAATGCCTTCCTTATTTGTTTTGTAGAAAAATGAAATGTCCCCTTACTTGTGGGAGATCATTGATTTTTAAGTGAGGAAACTCAAAGTGAATGTAGTTCATCTAAGGTCACTTTGTGAAACATACTGATGGTGATGGGGAACAAAAATCTTTGAACAAGGAGTGTTGGCTAATGATTTCACAGTGTGCTTAAATGAACTCTCTCTTCTTTACCTGCTGACATGAGGTTTCCCACTCTGAAGTGTGAGAAGCAACAGTTCTGTGTGACAATCACTTAGTGGCTACTTAAGCACCTGCTCTGTTCTTTCACTTTTAACTTCCCACTTAATTGAAGCAGGCATTGAGAAAGGAGGAAACATGCATGAATAAGTAAAGAGCCTCCCAAACCAAAGTTTTGTGCACATTTGCTGAGTGTAAATGTAGCTGGGACCACCACAAGTGTCCTGCAGGTACATTATTTATTTGCATTTAAGTTTGCACTCTGTTTGGCTTTCCTGCCTCCCAGAATCTGCAGGCTAGTTTGACAAGTGTGCAGATCTGTGAATGCAGCTGGTTGAAATCCCATTTTTCTTGCACTTCTGATTTAAGTAAGGAAATAATATGATACTTTGTTTTACCCAGCAATGGAAGGATTTCACTGCCTTGAAGGAGATTTGCTAGACTGTTACTTACATGTAGTGACTAGATAAACAACTTTATCATCCTGCTTTGATACTTGATTGATTCTAGGATAAACCTACTCTCTCTTTGGGCAGAACCTACCAGCAAAACTGGTAGGTACTGAGCCCCATTTTTCTCTTCACTGAAGTGTGCAGTTACATCCATGCATGCCCAAGCATGCCCAAGAGTCTACAGTGGTAGGATTCAGGGACCAGTTGTTGGCTTTTAGGATATCCTGTTTTAGCAGGATCAAGCAGCATGAAGGTAAGGCAAGAAAATTTAAGTTTAAGGATGCCATTTGTAAGTAATCAAGGAGAATAATATAATGTGCTCAGTTTAGTGAAATAAATTCTGCAAAGCTTTTAGGAAACAGTATGAAACAAAACTGGTTTAAGAGACAGACTTGTTTGATCAGAGCACAGAAGCAGAATGAAGAACGATGGCTGGGCATCCAGCATATTATCTGAGACTAAAATTAAATATATTCATCAGGATAAGATTTTATTGTTGTTCAAAGGTACTTGCCATTGGAAAAAAAAAAAAGAAAAAGAAAAAAAAAACAAACACAAAAAACCCCCCAAAAACCTGAACAAACCACAAGTGTGTCTTTGTTGAATCAAGGCAAAACTTGATATGGTTCTTGTCTTCCCCTGGAAAGGAAAATCTGTGAAATTATTTTCATCAGTTTGCTGAAGAAACTAGAGGTACTCTTTAAAATACCCTGATACTATTGAGATAATCTTCAGAACAGGAGCTGATGTGGGAAATCAGTGTGCTGGATGTTATGGTCGCATCTGTCAGTACTTTTGAGACCGTTCATGGGTTTCTTGCATTCAGGAAACTTCCATGATTGCTAAATATTACTTCTCACCTTTTCCCTCAAACTCTGCCTCAACCAAACTCTAGTGGGAAGACCCAATGGAAATTGATATTGTTTGACTGAGTCTTTTGAGGTACTTTAATTTAACCATGGAGTATGTGCTTGTTTTAAAATGAATAGCTTTTTTGTTGAAAACAAATTTTCACTTGCAATTGTTTCTTTCAAGTATAAAGAGAGTTGACTCTAGATTTGCTCTTCTGAGTAGCAGTACTTGAAAAACTACTGAGGCTTTTTTTCTTTCTTTTTCATTTTTCTTCTCTGTGCTTAGAGATGAAAGTAAATTGACATAAATTTCTTTACTGATTTTTTTGTTCAGAGACCATTTGCAACTGAATACCGTTCTTTCATTTTTGTACAATTATAGATGTTTTCAAGTACTAGCAAAGTCTGTAAAACTTTCTTCTTACGCATTATCCTTCCCCAAGACCTTGGTATATGTACACACATATATGGTCCAAAATTCTGATGGACTTCAAACTAAATTGTTCTTTCAGATCGTTTTAGTGAAGTGGACATTTTCATAAACACACTTTGACATTGACCTGGCTTTGATCCAGATGCTAACACATTGTTAACATTAACAAGCCATAAGAAAAATGGTCATTTCGGAATATTTATGCATTAATGCCATAAAATATATTAATAGGTTTGGAGGCATTTTTATATTCTGTACAGAAAATGTCAAGCCTTCACTGTGTTCTCAGACCACTGAATTTTAAGTTTTATATTTAAGAGTAATCAGTCTCAGAAATTTATGTCAACCACTTGGGGGTTTAGAATTATTCTATGTTTTATTTCCTTTTTCAAGAATAACAACGTTCAGTAACTACTGAGACACAGATTAAGGAGTGAAGGGAATATAGTAATTTCGCTAGATATATCATACAATTTGTGATGAGTCCTATTTATTCTTCAAATTTGCTTTAAATTAGTAAGCAATGTTCTTAATATATGGTATGGGGTATATAAGAAAAGCAGATTTATTTCTTCAGTGGGTGGCCCACACAGAAGTCTGCTTTTTCTTTTACTTACTAGGTCAGTTTAAGAGTCCTATGGTGATAGCTCCCCTTGCATTAGCACCTGACTTAGAAATAATCTGGCTGCCCATTTCCACAGGGAGCCAGAGCCGTGGGCTCCGAGAGCAGGAGACCATTTCTTTCTCAGCCATGGCAGGGTTTGGCTCTCATTTGACTCTGAGAAGATGCATTTTTCACCAGCCTTAGAGTTCACAGTTCTACCTGGTAAAACATAGCTCTCAAGCCCAGCATTTCTCAACCTTTTAAAATTCAAAGGATGCCTTAGCATTGCTGAAACAATCAACAGACTGTATATCAAACACTGCTGCACCAGCTTTCTTTTGTCAAATCCTGCAATTTTTGGCTAAGTTTTGAGATTTCATTTCATCTTTTATTCCTGTCTTTGTCTTGTGTGTGAATGCAGATATGTATATGATGTTGTGTTTGGGGGCTTTTACTTAGAGATGTTTTCTAAACTACATTCATGTGCTTTTCTGAATCACAGAATGTGGCAGAAACCCCCATTTTGAAGCCATCATGAGCAGAGAACCTGTGCTTTTTGTCATTCCTTCATGCATTATTATATCTTTGTTAATATTTTTTGGAAAATCACATTGTTTTTGCACTTCAGGATCCAGCTGTTCCTGGACTCTTTACTAAAGGGTCTAAATAAGAATTTACTATTAATATTGCTAAGAGCACTGCAAAAATGGTCTGTTTTGCTCCTTCAGCACCTCTGTGAGCTTTTAATGTGTACTAGTCTGTTTATCTAGGCCATATTCCCTTCAGTGAGGAAAATTAATGCTGAGATTTTAATTTGGCTGCATTTCCATATTATGAACTTGAAATGGGAATTAAAGGATATCACAGGAGGCTACAGAATAAAAACACTGCTGGAATAAATAGCCCCCATTATAAACACACCAAAGTCTACATGATTTTGAACCCTTACTTAGACCTTCCCTAACTTGAGGCTACCCATCACCTGTTTATTTTGGACCCTTCTGAAGAACAGAGGATGTGCATTAGGAACAGCATTGCCAGCAGATCGAGAGGTGATCCTGCCCCTCTACTCAGTCCTATAACTATTATTTTAAGACATGCTTATAGTAAGCATAAAGCTAGTTATGCTTTGTCTTTGGCATATAAAATAACTCAAAAAGGACAGATCAAGTAAGGGTTCTATACTATTTCTAATTTCATGGAACAGCTTTTGGCAAGACTCAAAAAGAATCACTTCAGATGGGCATATTTTTCATGACAAAAACAAGGCAATAAAGTGACTGGGCTAAATACATGATTGTCTCTCATCAATAAGTAAAATGAAAGTAGAGAGAACATCTGTGACCACAGAAGAATTCAGATAATAGAAAATTTAACACATTTTACTTTTGAAGACTTGTACTGCATCTAAAGAGATGGGTCTTACTCTTCCAGTCGTCCTGGCTTTACTCAGTTTATAATGAAAAAGATATTGGATATTGCTTTTCTGTAGACAAAATGGTTATTATTCTACTGAATATTAGAATAATTTAGCCTCTAAACCATCTAGATTATGCATCTTGTCACAAAGACTGTGTTTGAAAACAGGCAGTAGAAAAGCATCAGTAATGAAATATTTCTAATATTTCTAATATTTGGATATTAGATCAAAAAAACACCTACTTAGCAAAACAAGACATAAGTAGACTCTACTCTAGTTTATCACAGCTTTGTCATCCCAGCTTGGAAAAGGACAATTTCATGGTAACCTAATTGCTGGAAAGAAAAGGTGAGGGTATGTGTTTAAGTATATTTTGGCCATCCTAAATATCATGAGGGGATTGGGAATATCTGCTTTCGATATGAGGGTACCGTGTTGTGCCTATATGCAACAATAAGTTTTGTTATGAATACTCCTACTACTTACTAGCATTTCGAGTCATAGATCTAGCAGCAGATTCCAAGCCACCAGATGCAAATGTGAAGTGAAAGACTGGATTTCATAGCCTTTACGTGTCCCACTATGTTGTGTGTTCCTTTATTCTTAGAGTAATGCTGTGAACATTTCGTTGGGAACCTCCACCAGATAATTCTGAAGTTTATTTTAGCTAACTGCTTGTTTAGACGATCAGTATTTGTCCTATTGAAACTGTAGCTACAGTGGAGAATTTTTGCTTCATTTTAACACAGATTGTTTCACTGTTCTATTCCCTATTACTGATAAACCAAGCCAAGGTGAACTTAAAAATATCATAATTTTATAACAGACGTCACAGTGGCTTGAAAATTAGTTAAAACTACCAAGTTCTATCAATTTAAGTATATGAATTAAAGTGATGATGAATTATATTAGATACAGTTAACAGGTAAACTGTTGATGCTAACTTGGTTTATCTTTGTGCCACATTAGTAGCATAAAATAACTACAGCCTAAATCTGAAAGAATATTGTGGTCCACCTAATGATTTAAAAATGTAATGTACTTTTCAAAAAAAATCCCAATCTGTTTCTCACACAGAGCTTCTGAATTTCTGCAGGATCAACAAACGAGATAATCTTTAAGGGAGAGGATATTTGAGTGACGTGTGGCAGGTTTAATTTTGTTACGGAGATAGAGATATACGTACGGAGATATATTACGGAGATATTTTTATATATGTATATACTCTGCAAGGATGACGGTGTACGGTGTGCCATCTGCTCACTTCTACTCTTTCCATATTTATCCCCAGTAGACACTGAAGTTTTTCGTTTTCCTCAGTGCTCTGAGTTTCTTCTATGTTTAATTTTTTTCCCCGAGACTTAGGAAAAAAGCCCACGGACAGAACAGACTGGTCAGCAAATCCATATATTCAAGGGAACTAAATAGACCAAGAGTAACATTGGGTACTGCTTTTACACACCTGACAAATCTGTCCAGAGGCAATGGCTGAGGATCCACATACACTTTTGTAAATGGAAGGGCTTCTTTGCGTTGACATAAGCCTTGTAAACCTATTTTCTGGAGAGTCTTTGTAGCATGGTTGCATCCTTAACTTCTACAACTCAACACCATTTTTGATTCATTGTTTATTCCAGCTAAGAAATCTTCTTATGAACAGCATTTGGGGTTTTAAGCATGAAATAAATTTAAAAACAATACTGTTATTCTATTCTTCTGCCTTTATGTTTTCTGAGTGTCCCAGAGATTTCTGATACAATTTTTTCTGTGAATCCCTTGAGTACTTCTGCACAGGCAGCAAAAATCATTTGTCACCAGTCATATTTGTTAATAATGTCCTTTTTTTTCTGTGCTCCTGTGTCAATACCAAAACCAGTCCCCTAAGTATGTTCGGCCATAGGTTTCTTATGCTGTCTTTACAGTGTTTCCTGGTCAAACTGTACATGTGTCTTATTCCAGAGGTCTGCTACTGGACTAACCTCATCCAAAGAAGTAAAGCAGGTTTGGAGATTTTGGGGGGCTTGGATTTGGTTGGTGGTTTTTTTGGGTTTGTTTGTTTGCTTGGTTTTTTTCAAATTTCTGGACTGATTCATATTCACTTGCGCACCACTGCTTCTGAGGACTTCAGCAATTAAAGATGGACCATTTCTTCACTTTTCTGTAATCTATGAAAAGCCTTTACTTAGGTCTGTGTCTGCAGAATACATTAACTTTCACAACAGTCAGGTTCTTAGTTCCCATTCAAGTTACAGTGAATCATCTCTGGGGATGAGCTGTTGCCTGCATTTCAAGTTTGTCCTTCACAAAATGTTCGTCTTGAATTAATTACTTTTTTTAATAGAAAAATAACATTTGGTATGATCAAGAAAAACTAAATAATTTCACTAGAGTTAAAAAAAAATTACCTTGTTTTCTCATTTGCAGTCAGAGATGAAATCCTAGTAACTCTGAGTGATTGTAAAACCAAGGGATTGAGCTAGAAGAGATTCTTCTAGAAATATGAATAGCTGAGAAAAGGCAGAGAGTAGCAAGCTGTGAGGGAATAATATGCTGATAATTTGTATTAGCATTAAATACACCTCTAAATCTCACATGCTTATATAAAGCTGTGAATCTTTCAAGGCTTATGTATCATGATTTGCATAAATTATTAATCATCTTTGGAGAGAAAACAAATACCCAGAGGTGCCAAAATCAACCTACTAAAGCACAGTAATACAGGGGATTGAAACACATAAGTTAACAAACAATTAGAGATAAAGCATTATCAATTTGAATGTTTATGGCTTATAAACCACCCTCTCAACTAATGTACTTCTAATTTGTATAATTTTCTTGTGATTTAGTATGTGGTATTTGAGATAATTGTACTGTAGGTTGCTAATTAAAAAAAGTAGCAATTGGAGACCATGGCATAAGAAGCAATAGTGTCTGAATTGACCATAAAATGCATTGTTAACCAACCTGAGATCTTTTTTCACTGTTAAAAAGTAATGTCGTATCAGAACTTGCAGTCAGTATGTCTCTTTGCACAATGCTATTCAGGACTGTGGCACCACAGTATTCTGGCCACAGCTGACTGCAGTGCAGGCAGAAAATACCACAGCTGAAGAAATAATCTATAATGAAGAGCTTGTTCCACAAACGAATCATTTTCTCATTAGGGAACATGACAATCAAGATTCTTACTAGCTTAATCATCCAGGTTCACTGATGACAAATTCTTCCCTGCAATTTCTCATCCTTTAAAGTACTTGCATTAGTTACTGCTGCAGATCAGTTCTGTAAATTTAAACTCTTCAACTACAAATGTTCATCTCTGGAGAAAGTAAAAATTAGCTTTGAAAGTACTATGCAGTTTCATTTTTCATGAACAGGGCACAATTAAAATTTAATGATTTTTATGCTAGCTGAAAGTTAGCAGAAATAGCAGAAATAAAAAACTGCTAGCTTGGATTTTAATGGAAACTAAAAAATAAATTTAGTCAACATTGCACCTTCTATTGCTATAACTCAGGCTGGTCCCATGATAATACTTGAATATTTTACAAGATTTCCTGTTTCTAGAAGTCACCAGTAAAGATCCAGGGCATATGCTGAACACAGTGTGATCTTCCCAGACAGCAAAAATATTCTGCGTGACTCCTTTCTACCCCACGCTTCCAGGAACAAGATTGGGAAAATGACCAATGCTAAATAAAAATACCAGCTCTGGTGTGGGGGATCCCTCACCCCAGGTGGGTTCCTCTTGTGTGTCAGCCCCAGGGCCTGGAACAGGGGACAAGCACCCAGGCATGGGGTCATGGCTGGAGTCACTGCATGTGTGGCACATCATGTTGAATCATGGCTGGAGGCACCAGGGAAAGAGAAAGGAGGCCAAGTGATGGGCATCCTGTAATTGGCTATGGAAGGAGAAAGGAAAACACAGTCAACTGGTAAAGGTCTCTGGGGAATTACCTCTGTCCTTCCAGAAACTGGTACTTTGGCATCATACTGCACGAGGTTTTATGGGTGTGCCAGCTCACATTAGCCCCTGCCGGAGCCTAAATACATTGCAGAGCTGCTGACCTTTGTTTTCTCTTCTTGGTGTACAAGCCTGATGTAGAGATGTCCTTTTGCCTTGCTTTCTGCTATACACATCGCATTCTTCTCTCCCTGCATACTATGGATAATGTAGAATTAACTCCATGCCATGAGATGCAAAATAGTAATAATGCAACATAGCAGCTAAAAATCACTTGAAGACAGACAATCAGGTGCCAGTAACAAATTTTCCTGAATTGCAGTTTAAATTTAGGCTAAATGTCAGAAAAGATGGATCCTTTAAAGACTGAGGGGAAGCTACAGCTTTGCCATTTGTTTCAGTCTGAGTATTACCCTGGAGCAAGTTAGGAAACAAGTTGTAATTGGAGCCACTGTTCTTTCATTGATTACTTTCTCTAAGTGCATACTGCAGAGGGGAAGGCAAGGAGAATAGATTTGTACAAAAACTAGGGCTGGATTGGTCTATGCTGGTTACACACTTTACATGTTGGGTAGACCTGCTCCTCTCAGTCTGACATCTCTGGTTGGAGGGACCTCAGCAGCATTGACTTCTTCCCTCTGCTTCTTTAGGAGGAGTGAGTGGGGTGTTAGAAAAATAGTTCATAAAGATGAGGGAAGGGCATTGCTGCTACTCCAAGGCTGGTATATAGATCATTTAGGCTGGAAAAGAACTTTAAGGTCACCAAGTCAAATAATCTGTAATATGTCTGAGGTTAGGCCTCTGTGCCATTTCACATGGACTTGGCATAGGTTTACTCCCTACCAGCATCACTCTCTGTACCCTGGCCAAAAAACCCAAGGGGATCCAGGCCAGCAGACACTTTTGTTTCCTCCTCATCTGCTTAGACACCACAGGCTATAGCTGATCTACCCATGATGGAAGGGAAACAGGCTTGCATACCTTTTGTCTGCTGAGCAATTAAGAGCAGAACAACAAGTTAGCTTCAGAAAAATAAAAGATCTTGCATGTGTCCAGACTGACCGTCTGGCTGACCGACTGCTGGCAGCGTGTCACTCCCCAGGCAGCCTGCTGACAGCCTGGCACACATCAGCATCATTTTCTGAGTGATTCTTTTTTATTAGAAAAAGGGAAAGAGCATTTGAAGGCTCCTTGTTGGGCTCACAGCTGGATTTGGGAACCAGGCAAGATGTTACCTGAGGGTGGCTTGGCAGTCTTTGACACGGCCTCACTTAGCAGGAGAGCTCACATCCCAGACAGCAACAGAAGGAAGAAACAGCAGTATTCCCATGGTGCCATACTTCTGGCTACTCTTGAGATGTGTGTCCTCAGTCTGCCGCAGGGTAGGAATAAACCACGCACCCTGCAGTCCACGCTGGAGCTGAGCACCATGGGCTCCCCTTACCCTGCCCCATGCTTTCACTGGGAAATGTTCTTGAGGAAAGTGAAGACTGGGACCAAAAGAAAGGAGCATGGGTGTAGCAATGACTATATGGAGTAATAATGAGTAATTCTGTGTTTGTATTCACAGGGATTAATCCACAGGCAGCGGGCACAAGAATGTAATTATTTGATGTAAATGATGACTATTCTTATTAATATTGTTTATATTCTCTCTCCGTAACAATAAGATATGCTATTTGAGTTCCCTTTCTTATCATTATGGTAGAGGAGTTTCCTCTTTTAAAGTTAATTTCCTTTTCTACCCCTAGTTTCCCTTCATAAGAGAGCTAAAAACCTTCCTGAAATCTGATAGCTCTGCTGTTCTGGACTACAGCAGACAGCCAGTTCTGTTTCCTTGCCAGTTAGTGATTTTCTCATGCTGACAGATGTGCGAGACAGTGATAGATCAGATTAATCCTAATTTCTGAAGTGAGCCGACATTTGAACCCAGCTAATTTAAAATGTTCTTTCTGTGTTTAGTCTGCTCAGGCAATTTAACTGCAAATCTTTCTCTCAGTGCTGTCCTCCCAGCTCGTGTGGTTGGGTACATGGAGCCAGAGCTGGCCGCTTGCTTATTAGGGCAAACAGATGCAAGCAAATCGGAAGCTCCTGTGCATGTGCTTCCCTACATTAATTGCCTGCTCTGCTGTACCACAGCTTTGTAGGACAACTCAACCTGCCCCTCGCTACGGGGTGGCTCCTCCTCAGCTGGTCACCCGGGTTCCTGAGGGCCATTAATTTGGGAAGGGTGTTGGAGGATACGAGCTTTAGCCATCTCTCAAGGCAGTTCTCTGTTTAATCCCATTATTTTCTTACTTTCCATGACTCACCAGCCTCACAATGTGATTTGAATCAGCCTGGCATAAATATTTTTTTAAAACACACATTTGTCTTTGTTTCCACAGATGTCCTTTCCAAAGCTGCTTCCATTTCTCTCAATTCCTGTCTTTTCTATTTCATCATGAATACACTTGCAGGCCTCTTTCTAGGATATCCAAAGGTACCTGCATCAGAAAATGGCTCTTCTTCTGAAGAGGCTCCACAATTTTCCTTGTAAGTAATGAAAGCCTAAGATTGTTTTCAGTGAAAATTTTATTTTTTTTTTTAATAGAAAGCAAGCACAGCCTGTAAAAATTGCTTTATTCAAAATATCAATGTTTCACTGAAAAAGTCATGATGTAACATATTTGAAAAGTAAACATAAGCAGGAAAAGAATGCTTTTTCTTTTGACAGCACTGGGTTATCATTTCTAGCCTCTTGAAGTTCTTTACACTTTAGATTTACACAATGTGAAATTATTGTCAATTATGCTAATCTTTTAAATCCACATTCTTAATGTTGATAATACTTTAATCTTTCAGACACTGAATTGTTTTCACATTTTATCTTCCTCCCAGCTTGATAGGCAATGAATCCCTTTCCACACTTTCTTTACTTTTGGTCTTTCCCCTACAAAGCATGTACTCTTAACACAATTTTATCCTAGTTTCTGTCTAATAAATGCATTTCTACTGTAGCCAGCTCTCATCATCCTTTTGCTTTACTCTCATCTGATTCTCAGAGGAAAATGGAGTCTTCCCATGGGTTTTCAAAGCAAAACCAGACAACTTTTCCAATTATTCCATATTCTGCTAGAATTCCATATTTCTGGTATTGAAATAAGGTTAGGAGACTACCATTACATATTACTGGAACAACGAAAAACCAAAATGCCACAGAAAGGGACTTACTAATTTTTAATTTTAAAAAGTCATTTTAGATGTTCAAGAAAGTTTTGCCGTTTGCTTTTGAGCACAAGGAGAGGCTTCAGAAGTCTTTGTAAAAGAAACTTTTTTCTATTTCCTCAGAAGTTTTCTCTTTTCAGTGGCACTTTCTGCTCAGCCACAGCCCTGGCACTGCCAGCGTGGCTGTTTGCACCCTTACCTCCCCTGATGTCTATTGAGCAGGAGACTGCAGCATGTTCCTGTGTACTCGTGTGCCCACCACAGGCCGTGCCCGTGTCCTTTACTCTTTCTGCAGCTACAGCCACAGCTCTGTGCAAGGAATTCACCTTTCAATCCATTTGCAATTTGCCACTTTAGTCAATTCTTCCTAGACGTTATATGTCTTTAATCCAGTTTCATTTATAGCTACTGGTAACTTTGATATTTTAATCAATGTTTTTTTCATTGTATTTTGATTTTATGATCTAAGACTGAAGAATGCTGTTATCTCTGTTAAGAGTGGATTTCTTCAATACCACTTTGGGCAATTTTAGCAGCTCCCGGGACAGCGTTTTGAAACTGTGTGGTCTCATATACTAAGTAATAAAAATTTAAAATTAAATCTTATAGAAAATTATAATTAAAAAATAAGTGTAAACTAATACTATTTCATTTCTAAAGCTGCACCATTTAAGTGAGTGTTTTTCCTATCAGAAGCATTTAGCAAATTATTTACTACTTTGGAGAAATGGTACCAGTATGTGGCAGGTAATAAACAGCAACATTTACCTTAATAGCAAAGTCTTTTTTGTGTAAGTTGCACACATTTATTTTTCTCTTTTGCCAGGACACCCTACTGTATCTAGCTTTTGTCAAGCTTTGAAGAGAATGTGTCTAATTTCTGTCTCACAGTACTTCCTAGCTCACTATAAATACAGTGTCACTCTTGAGCAGCATTGTGTACTGAATCTGTAATGTCTTACAAGGAAATTGCTTCAACTCAGTGAGTAAACGAAAATCACTTGGGATTCATTCCAAGCCCAAATTGTTTCATCATCTAACTTGCTCAGTGTCTTGATTTTTTTCCCTTTTCCATATTCAGATTTTAGTTATTTACTCCACAAAACCTTAAAAAAAGGAAGGAAAGCCCCCCCATCACATCAGATCAAACATTTGTAAAAACTGAATAACTGGATAATAAGGCATCTTAGAAGAGACCACGATCATATGATGTGACTGTACTGTTTAATAAGTCCTTTCAAGAAGTGTTTGTTTCAATTTTTTTGATTGTTGTCACTGATTGGTTACTTCAAGGGTCAGAAAATGCTGAGAACAGGAAGTCCATGGGCAGCCATACTGCCTTCTGTACAATTTGAATTGATTTTTTCTTTTCTGCTGCTGCAGAAGGTGGTGACTGTTTTCATTTTTCTACAGAAAATTTTTGCTGAGCATTTTTAACAGAAGCAAAACCTCTCCAACCCGCTTTATGGGGTTTTCTTACTTCTTACATGTAGGTAGGGAGCCCTGTGCGACTTCCAAGCTAACAGTGCCAGGGTCTTTATCACAGGTAACAGATCTTCCAGACACTGGGCAGAGAAGTCAGAAATTCAGTATGAACTATGCCCATAACACCAAGCCAGACCATCCCCATACTGATTAAGGTGTCTGTCAGTGCACTTCAGTGAGTGCTGAGGAAAGGGCAGTTCTCTCCTCCCACACTGTTGTCTTCTTCTGCCCACTTCTTGCTCAGAATATATGTGGGAATGGAATATTTCAGATCATTTTCCTGGTCTGGTTCAAAACACACACTCAAAGAAGGATTGGAGGGCCTGGGGTACAAACTGTGCTTCAGTGTGCTTTTGAAACAGCTTGGCTGTGCTCTGCTCTAGAATCATGATAAACTGTAAAATGTCAGGTCAGTCCTTAAAGAATTAGTAAATGGGAGAACAAGTGCTATGTACAGGAGGAGTAACAAGGCTCCTGATGAAATATGAGGACAGAGATTGCTCATCTGTACTGTATATTGTGCTGCTTGTTTGTATGTTTATATATATTAAAAAAACCAACCCAGATTTCTGAGAATAGAGTCAGCTTTAGAAAAACTGATGACTGAAGCAGAGAAAGCATTAGCTTTCTCATTAAATGCTAGTTACTGATAACACTTCACTGACCTATATACCTCTTAAAATGAAAAAGGTATTTCTAGAGTGCCTGGGGAAATTAGCCATGGCTAAATTTTCTTTAGATTTTAGAAAATGTGTTAATCCTTTTATGCCTACAAGTGTCATAATGCGGTTTGAGCTAGGCAGCTGTTGCTTACGCTGCTGGTCTCATGCAGTGCAGCAGAGTTGTTGCCTGAATGAGAGCTTCAGGATCCAGCCACGGCATAGCAGAATATTAATGAGCTGGCTGGCATCCTGTTTGATGCATATGGAAAGCGAATAAACCCCCAAAAAAGTTCTGAAATACTGAAAGATCCCATGCTGTGGTACAGAGCCCAGCACGGAGGGAGAAGGAACCTTGATCTGCATGGCCTTCCCACTGCCACTGCACACCAAACTCCCTGGTGCACTCCATAGGGAGACATCAGAAGTGATGGACGGATGCAGGGCTTCTGTGTTCACCAGAAGCCCTTTTGGCACCTTCACTCCTGCTCTTTGAGCCCAGCTCTGGCCAGGAGTACGTGCTGCTTTCCTTCCCAGAGCATGGACTCAGAGCCAGGCAGGGGAGTGCAGGGCGATGGGGCACAGCTCTGTTTCCCATTGTGGGAAAGAGGATAACACCTGCAAGAAGGCAAAAGGGAATTTTACCACTCCACATCTGAAACCTGAATTTTACCTGTAGTGTGAAGTAACCCTGAGTCAGTTCTAGCTGCACACCTGACAGCTGCATTCAGAAGTCTTCTGTAACCTACAGTAAGGGGTTCTGTGCATTTGTGTGTATATCTCAAGTGTTGGAATAGTCATGTTTATGCAATTCATTAGTATGAATTATTTTTGAACAGCCACCAGTGAATTTTGACAAGCAGCAACTTTAAATATTAGCCTTTAGCCTTGTCACAGAATCACAGAATATTCTGAGATGGAAGAGACCCACAAGGATCATTTATTCCAACTGTCCCTGCACAGGACAGCTCAAAGAGTCACACCATGTGCCTGAGAGCATTGTCCAAATGCTTTTTGAACTCTGTCAGGCTTGGTGTTGTGACCACTTCCCTGGGGAGCCTGTTCCAGTGCCCAACCACTCTGTATGAGTAACGTTTTCCTGATATCCAACCTAAACCTCCCCTGACACAACTTCATGCTGTTCCTTTGGGTTAAACATGGTTAGATGCCACAAAGCAGGTGACGGTGCCTTAACTGTATGCATGTTGTATAGGCCACAAGGGCCTCTTCCATCCTTGTCAAGGGGGGTGCTGATCTTCTCTCCTTTCATACAACACTCAGAAAAGGTCACAATTCAAAATGATCAAACATCTGTAATTCATAAGGCTAGACATCCAAGTGAGTAAACCTCATCCTGCTTCAACCATCTACTTCAAACCTGCCATATGACTCCTTGAGGTTTGAATGGATGTGCACACATCCTATGCCCTCACTTCTGCAAACAAAAGTCCAACTGAAGGACACAGAGAAACCTGGATTATGAAAAATGGCATATAATCAGTAGCATGTAGCATCAGTCTGACTGACATGTGCCTACTGTCACTGCTCTTCCTGATCCTGGGGGTGCAGAAGACAAGTTCTGCGTTCAGCCATCTGTTGATGTCAGCCCAACACCCTTCAAAAGCACCACAAGTATATTCACAGCAATGCTATTAAATACAGACAGCAGAGGAAAGATTTGGAAGCAGCAGTATTTCCCTGTTAGAGTCTAGTGTCTCAAATAATGAGATGCATGATAACTGCCTTTTGCTGATAGCTGGGCTACTGCTTGCTTTTATAAGAAATGATTTTCTGATGAAAAGCCAATCAGCAAAATGCTGAATGTATTACTATGTAATTTCATGTGAAAAGAGATAAAAACACCCTGTATCCTCGGATAGTAACTAAATATTGATTTTCTAGTAGTTGTTTTATCTTCACCCAAATCATCATTTATTAATGGAGACAGTTCAGCCTCTGGTTTAAATAGGATTTGCTGAAGTTTAAGTGCCTATTTCTCTTACAGTGCAGCTTTAGGTAAGCAAATGGTTGGTACATCTTTTCATCAGTGGGCACAAGGCAAAGGTATTCCAGACTCTTATGGTGAAGCTCATGAGTTTCATTTGTTGAGGGAGACAGCAAAAATTAATGACAATGATTCAGATGCAAAGAAACCCAAGAAGAATTAGTCCTTCATGCAACACATATTTAAACCTTGAAATCCTTGGCCAGGGAGTATTAAGTGCTTGAATAAGCATAAAAAGCAAGGCAGGTTTACTTGGACAAGTTGGAATTTAAATACAAATATTTTGCTGCATTCAAGGATTTATTTAATATAGATTACCAACGTGCAGTGTGTGTAGCTCTCCAGAAAACAGAATGTACTCGGGGGAGCTGTCATTATATGCCTGCTCTGTCAGTATCCTCTCCCCAGCAATTATTCACCTTTTCTGGCCTTTTGGGGTTAGACAGACCTTTGATTCAATCTTGTGTATTCATTCTGATGCTTAAAAAGGAAACTCCTACGTTCTGTAAGTAATTTTCAGTTTGACCTTCTATATACAAAAGGTACAACCTCCAATATAGGCAAGACAATTGATGAAGTAAGAGCTTGCCTTGTTACCTTGGTTGTGCCTCAGCTTACGAATAAAAATAAGTTGCATTGAGTCCGCATTCAGAGTTCACATTTCTGAGTCAGCTACAAGGGAAACTGAATGAATTGGTGTATAGGGCACCAAGAAAAAAAGAATAGTAAAGCAGAGAATCTAGGTTCATCGCTCTCCTATAAATACATCAATCAATAATTAAATAAGTAAACTTCATTTTTTAAACTCTCTTAGCTGTTTCAAACTGAAATTGCAGATTTTTGTCCACCAGATTTTAAAGAGAGGCAGGATGCACCATTATTTGACTTATGTAAAATTGCTGCCTTCCATTGCAAGGAAGAAAATGATGAAAGAAAATGAAGTGTTCTTGTTAGCAAATACACTTGAAGTAAAATCCCAAAATGTTCCTTACTAATGAAAACCATCAAGAAATCCCTCCTAGCTACATTAAAATGTGAAAATGTTATTGGAAATAGGTATTTCTCATAAGAACAGACAAGAGGATTTGGTTTTCTGTAGCCATTTTATTACCTTGACAATCACCAGCTCTCTCATCTGCTGCAGTAGAAGTACCTCAGGCTGCCAAGGCATGAAGACCACAGGAATCAGTGTCTGCATATATAAGGCTCTAAATTTTCATGAAGACTCACCAAAAATGTTGTGAAATCATGTCACAATATGGACACTAGCTCCCAGAATGGTGCTTTTCGTTACAGTAACTTTTACAATGGATACCTTTCCAGCTCATTACCAAATCTGTCTGGAGCCTGGCTTTAAATGGATGTCCAGCTGCTCATGTAATGTCTCGCTAAAAGAACCAAAAAGTGTTAGCCTTTGGGAGTGATGGATGTTTGTGATGATTCCGTGATTAGTCTGAATCGGACAGATGGAGCACTGTCATTCATATGTGATATGTTGTCTGTCTGGAAGACCACAGAATCACAGAATGGGTACAGCTGGAAGGGACCACAGTGGGTCGTGTGGTTCAGCCTCCCTGCTCAAGCAGGGCCATCCTGGAGCCCATGGCACAGGACTGTGTCCAGACAGTTCTTGAATATCTCCAGTGACTCCACAGTCTCTCTGGACCATCCATTCCAGTGCTCGGTCACCTGCACAGTAAAGAAGTTCTTCCTCACGTTCAGGTGGAACTTCCTGAGCATCAGTTTCTGCCCATTGCCTCTTGTCCTGTTGCTCAGCACCACTGAGCAGAGCCTGGCTCCATCCTCTGACACCCTCCCTTCAGATACTGACAGACAAGGAAGAGGCCCTCTCTCAGCTGTCTCTTCTTCACACTGAACAGGCCCAGCTCCCTCAGCCTTTCCTCACAAGAAAGATGCTCCAGTCCCTTCATCATCTTTGATCCCCTCTGCTGACCTGCTTCAGGGCTCCACTGTCTCCCTTGAAATGGACACAGCACACCAGGTGAGGCCTCACTAGGGCTGAGTAGAGGGGCAGGATCACCTCTCTTGCACTGCTGGCAATGCTCTTTCTCATGCACCAGGATACCATCGGCCTTCTTGGCCACAAGGGCGCATTGCTGGTCCCTTGTCTCCAGAGCTGCTTCCCAGCAGGTTGGCCCCCAGCTTGTACTGGTACAGGGGGTTATTCCTGCCCAGGACCCTGCATGTGTCCTGGCTGAACTTCAGATGGTTCTTCTCTTCCCATCTCTCCACACTGTCGAGGTCCTTCTGAAGGGCTGCACAGCACTCACCGTAGTGACAAAATCCACCAGTTTTGAGGGAACATGCCATCCTGGGAGAGATGCTTTCTTCTCCTTTTTGGCACATTTAAATGCCAAGCCTTATTTTTATTTGTCTTATTTTTACGGGAATGTGTGCTGTAAAGCACACTCATTGGGCCAACTGCTGCTCCTCTGCACCCTTAGAGAACCAGAACAATTTCAGGAGAATTAAGTGAAAGCACCATATTGCCCAAAAGATGTGTGAGCACAAGCACTCAGGCAAATCAACCAGGCTGTAGTTTCACAGAAAATAGTTACAACAAAAGGAAGAATTCAATTTCAGCAAATGTTTTGATCATATCTGCACATGGAATAATGAAAGAAACCCAAACAATACAGTCTGCTCCTTATTCACTAGAGTCAATGAATACTATTAAATTACAAAGAGAAGAACTCACACCTACAGGTGGGTTTTTCATACTTTTTTGTTTACTTTTTCATCTGGTAAACTCTTACTGATCTTTTACTGCTGATGACTCATAGTCTGTATGCTTTTCTGAAAAAACATCTCAATATCTCTATCTCACTTGAGCCTGCACCTCTTGTAGTTTCCACAGGATCTTATGGTTCTGTAGCTGGCTGCTTACTTTCTGCCAGTTCCATCGAAAAAGAGCCCCAGGTCACAGAAAACAAGCAGCACTTCATGAACATCTTTGCTGCTGTTCTTTCTTTCAGAAAAAGAAGAAAAAAAAAAAGCAAGGAAAAAAGCTTTACCTAAGTTTGACTATTTTCTCTCTGTTTCTATGGGAACAAGAACAGATGAAGGAGCAACTGCCAGCCATCAACTGGATTGCTGAAACTCAAGCCAAGGTAACTGGCTGCTGATGAGGAGCTTCAGGCTTCATTTGGACTGTCCACTGGGTTGCTAAATTTGAAATGGTTTCATCTTGCAGTGGGGAGAAACAGGGAGCTGCATCACGTTTAAAACCAGAAAAAGTATTTTTTCCCTGGGATCTCTTCAAATCTTGTGACTTCCAGGACAAACTCAGAATAAAATTTTGTTTTTGCTAAAAGCAAGAACACAAAGACAAGTAAACCCTCTTGCTCAGGTGATTAAATGCCCTTGAACTTTCTTTCAGTTTTCATAACAATACTTATAAAGTATGGAGATCAGTAGATCTCACCATTATCATAGATTGTCAACCCAAACACTTAGCTGAGTGAAAAGGGCACCTAACAGATATGGGGTTAACAAGCCTGGGAAAAGGCTCTTTTTATTACCCACCCCTGCCTACAGCTCTAATCCCTGACTCTGTTACCATTTCACACAGCAAGTCTTTTACAAAATTTAACCTCCTGGCTCTAACACCTCAAATTCTCCTTTCTATCCCCACGCTGTGTAATTTCGAGCTCTCTTGCAATAAAATCCCCCGTCTTCTTGTTATCCCATTTTCAGACATCCCCATTTCAATCTCCTACCTAAGAGCTTCCAACCAGCAGTTACTCACCAGCCTTTCTTCCCATGTGCCCAGCTGCTGGCAACTGCTGTGACCACAGCCCCAGCTGCCCTGGCTTGCGGTGCCCCTTTCTCCTCTGTTCTCCCTCCTGCCCCAGGAGCGGTTTCAGATGGAGGACACAGGTTGCATTTACCAATAATCCATCCAAACAAAGCTCCAAAGAGATAAAAGTAGGGCATATGAAAAAGTTTGTCACAGTGCTAACGTAGTGCATTTCTTTCTATTACCTCTATCTGAAACTGAGTGTGTGAAAGGGAGAGTTCTTCAGGCTGGTGCCACAATGGGATAAAAATGGCCTGAGTATTACTATGGGCAGTGGAGCTACATTTACCTAATTTATGGGAGCTGAGAATCTGGTCACCAGCTTACATGCCTAATGTTCCGTTTTTGCTTTGCTTTGGAAAACACGGAATGGGAGTGTTTAGCTACATTTTGTGATGGCAAAAGAAGCGTGTAATACAACTTTCTGCAAATAAAACACTTTTCCTTCTTTTCCAATGGTTCACTGCATCATTTCCAGATATATTTACCAACGTCTGACTTTTTTCTCTCCTTTTTTTAATATTGTTCCACCCAAATCAAGCACCTCTCAGGAAAAAAAAAAAGAAGAAAAAGGATAGACAAATCTTAGTGTTAAGAAACTAATAATTTTGTAACAAATATAGCAAATAACAGGGTAAAATAAGATAAGACATTTCGTTTTTTCCATGAGAAAAAATATTTTGGTCTGGTATAATTATGCAGAATTCAGTAGAGCTCCTAAGCATGGATTTACAAACCAATCGTGACCTCAAGTGGCACGCTGGTCACCTGAATAAAATATCTGCCAATGTACATTAGGACTGAAGTACTCCTGAGTTGCTAGGTGCCACAGTGTTCAGATCCAGCAGGGTCTGCATTAAGTGTTTTCAAGATTATAAACAATGGGAACACATCTGTGCCTTAATAGCCTACATCTCCCTTTAACCAGTCCTGCAGTCACGTTATAAAAATATACTGGGAACACTGCCTGGGACCATACTTTTAAAATGAGCTGTTTTAAAAATCAATTAAGCTCTGTGTGTTAATAGAAAATGAAAATCCGATGAATTGTTGAACTCTAATAGGCAATTCTCCCTGTGTAGATTTTGCCCTTCTCTAAAGCTGGGTGCAGAAACTAGGCTGCTTTTTTGTGTTCAGGGCTGGCTTTCACCTCTTTCAGTCTGAAAAGTGTCTAGTAAGAAACTGAAATCTGCATCAGGCAAAGGCTCTTAGCAGTCTCTGTGAGGATAAGACTCTAAATGTGGCTGTATATGTCTTTCAGACATAAAAAAATAACCTATAAACTCCAATTTCAAATGCTGCCCTGTGCTGAGCTAGCTTTTTGGGGTTTTTTTTAACTGCAAAAGCAATTTCATGGTGTTTTGAAGAAACCAGTTCTCTGTTACCTCTCCATGACAGGATGATGCAGGATTGTTTGGAAATGAGAGTCAGCAGCATCCTTCTTGGGGAGGAGGTAGGAAGGAAGGATGAGAGTGGTCTTGGTTACAAAAAAGGCACCAAAATTATTTCTGAATGTTGAAGCCTGACCTCTTGACAGCCAGGAGGGAAGTATCCAGGAGTGATCAATGAAGTGCCCCAGGAAATGGGGCAGACCTAAAAACCTGGCTACATGAAGGGGCTTCCCACCTGTCCTGCTTTTCAGGAGGATTATCGTGGTGAGATTCTGAACAGGTGCTACAGACAAATACGTGGTCTCTAAAACACCCGTGGAGATACAGAAAGTAGCACCCATTTTTCCAAGTAACACTGGTAAAAGCCACTCTACACTGACATCCTAGGGTGTAGGCTCTAAAGTAAGGAAAGAAGTGTGGCAAACTAGGCTTTGCTAGATGTTAGTCTTAAGGAGAAATCTGAAACCATATGAGCACAAGAACAAAAAAAGCCATCAGTGCTCTGACCTTCCCCATTTTACCTGTTCTTCTTTGGTGAGTCAGCATTTCGTTTGTTTCAAACAGGAAGGCTTGCTGTGATAGAGGCTTGTAGTCCTGTTTGCACTGTTGCCTCCTTCCCACTCTTTAAATGTCACTTGTTTAGGATTTGTGAAGACACAAAGCTGTAAACAGCCCATGAAGGATTGTCACTTTAGATCCCAAGAGGAAAACCTCTTCTGTAGCAAACTGGGTGGGAAGATGGGCAACCAAACGTGAAAGGAGAGGTATTCAAGGACACTCTATAGTTCTGCCAGCATCACACACAAAGCTCTGTGTATTTTGTTCACCAGGAACCTACCCTTTCAGCAGCAGAGCCCACACTATGAGCACCTGTTTCCAGCAGAAGGGACAAGCAGCTTCCTTTGTAACAGGACAAAATAGTTAAGGAAAATGCCTTCTTGAGCCAAACTTCACTATTTTTCAAGTCACATGACTGCCTCATCCTGCCGTCTTGTCCTGTCAAGCACCCATGCAGGACTTTACTGCTTTATTAATGCTAAATTACTGGGGTTTGCATAGTCATTTGAAGTAGTTTGGGGTTTAATTCAATTATCAAGATTTAAGCATTATGCAGCCAGATACTCTAATTTCCTTTATACTAGTACCAAGCTTTCCATATATATACAGTCTCACAGAGAGAGAGAAAAATTTTCTGGTCTCACCTGTATTATGTCTCAGAGAAGTAACAAACTGAGCAATAAAAATGATGAATTGGATTTTTTTTTATGGACTGGAACAGCTATATTCTACCATAGGAAAGCCAGAGAAGCAAGAAATTAGCTGTATCATACATATGCAACAGATGCATATGAGATTATGAAGTGTTCTGGGAGTTTGTCAGGAACAGCTAAATCATAAATACGAAGTAAAGTTAGAGGAAGTTGCTACGTGCTCTTATAGCCCAAGATGGAAGAAGAGATCATGAGAGATACTAAACTGTAGTTTATCAAGAATAAGACAACACACCATTGGGGTTTCCAGCTAACTTAAGAGACAGAAAGGCAGCTTCTTCTGATGCTTAAAATCAGAATTCATAGCACAGGCACAAGCACTAAGAGGGAAAGGATGATGAATGGGATAGATAAATTAGAAAGCATACTTTCAGGGTATATTGCAAGCTTAGGCTTTTGAATAGCAATTATGGAGAGCATGATTTTTCATTTCAATTTGTGTCCTGGTAATCAATTATACACTGAGCTGGATATAAACCCTTTTTCTGCCCCATTAGAAGAAAACAAGCAAATAAAATAAGGATTCTGAATGCAATGAGTTCTCTTCCTCCCTTTTCTCTACCTCTTATTCCAGTTAACTGAGATAACCATGGATTTTAACTTTGAAGAAAGCAAACTTGCTATGCACAGTGAGACTGCCTTTATTATAGCTTAACCCTTTCATAATTTTTAGTTCTGCTTGTCCTTGGAAACATTCCTCTGGCTTAATATGACTCATGAGAGATCTCAACACTGAAGACCATAAACTGTGTATCTCTATTGCTAAATTTTCACCTGTCACCTACAGAAGCAGGAATTAATGTTAACTGGAAGCAGTTTCTTGATCCCTGCACATCATACTGGCCTGCACAAGTTCTGTGTGGTTCTGTGCAAGCATCTGCCTCACACTGTAGTGACAGAGGAGAGGTTTGCTGCTGCACACACCCGTCCCACCATGGCTGCATCCAGCTCTGTCTTAAAGTATTTATATTTTGCAAAACCACCCGTCAGCCAGTGTTCTCGTCAGTACAAGAACTTTAACACTTATCTGTAAAATATTTTTCCCCATGGATCTCCCTGCCAGTTCAGTTCTGGTGTGAGTAGTACAGCTGATGGAGGCACAGAGAAGAAATGATGGAGGCACTGCCGAAGTGGCTCTCTTCGACCACTCACTTCACGTATTAATGTGAAGCAGCCATCAGCTTTTGGTGCCTCAGGCCACATCAGTGCTAGGGAGAGTGGGAGGTATGAGAGCAATTTTTAATTATGGCTAAGGATGAGCTCCCTGAGGGGAAATGCCCCAGCCACCCTGCCATCAGCTCAGCCTCACTGCTCTCACTCTCCCTGTGACAGAGCGCAGCTTCCATGAACACTTACCGTCAGCTCTGTTTGAGCTCTGGAAGCTGGGCTACACTGAGCTGGAGAGGCAGCAGACATGTGGCACTTGCACACTTACACTCTCTGAAGTAGCCACTTTAGAGTGCAACCAGGATGAAGCACTGCCAAATGCAACGTGCGTTGTCCTCATAGCGGCATAAACCAAGATCTGAAGCACTGAAAAACTGAAAAATATTTCCCCAGCTCAGCTGCTGGGAGCAGTCCTCAGAATACACTGGGAAAGGGTGTCTCTGCCTCAGCTCCAAACCTCAGGTTTGGTTTGGTGAGGAACTGTGGACATGCTCTGCTGAGACGGGCTTGCTCCAAGCCAGAGTGCAATGAGAGCAAGGCTAGTTTCACCAGCTTGGCTACCTTGAATAAATTAATAAGTCACAGTACCACCAACAAACTTTAAAATCCAGTTGAACACAAATAACTGATTTTGGAGAATGCTAATAAATAGGAGAATTGAACTAAACTTCTCTTTTTCTATGCAAACTTGAAGGCATAGAAATAGTTTGACCCAATAAATGTGTAAGCATGGATTCTACTGTTAAAGATACAATGTATAGCAGAGTTAGTAGATAAAGAGGGTTGCGAAGTGTACAAATAAAAGTCTGTTTCACACAAACTCCAGTTGTGCAAATTCAGCTGCAGGTCCAGGAGGCAAACTACAGCCTTTTTCTCCTATGCAGATCAGAAAAACAAAAATTATAATAATTTTTTCAAGCTAAACTGTGCCTCCATCCATCCCATGTGTAATTCCACCATCTTTAAGTTTTAGATTTTAAGCTATCTTCCTTCTACGGGAGGTCAGTGACATCTGAGAGGGAAAAGATTTTAATGCAAGCACCCATTTTTTCATATATCCCATCTGAAATGAGCTTATGAGGAGCTTGTATATATTATTCATCCCATATCCTGGCTGGAATTAATAACACATCCATTCCTTCTGATACCTTATCAGTACAGAGCTGTTCAGCTGTATTGCATTTAGGTGAAGTAATGTACACATCCAGGTTTACTTGCTTGAGAACACAATGTGAGTTTTAAGGCTCAAACAATCACGGGAATTTCTTCTCAGAGTTCCTCAGTTTCCCTGGGTAACACTGTCCCTTGTACATGTCTTCATTTGTCCTGGTTTCATTTCTACACGTTTCTCTCGCTGCGCAGACCAAAGGAAGAACGAAAGTCTATAAATCAATGACATCTTCACTAGCCTCGTTCTTGCTCTCTCTGCTTCTTGAAGCAGCAGCTCATCCTGTGACTTTCTCGCTTCTCCAGCTTTACCAGCTTCAGAATTCCTCAGACACTTGTATTAATGTCCTTTTAAAATGACAGCCAATTCAAGATATGAAAATCACTACTGATTGCATAAATAAGCATTTGTACTGCAGTACACAGGTCTTTAGCAAAACCAATCTTGCATGGATTTACATACATCTCATAGTTTTTTAGGGAAAAGAACCTGTAATTTGGCACAGAGCAGTTCTCCTATTGTGGAGTGGCATTTATAATGACAGTACTAGGTAAACAACTCAGGCATCCAAAGACAAAATTCATCCCTTAAGGTCATGATCTGGATTAGTATAAGAAAGTCCTGGAGAGAGTTTAGAAATTATGAAGCAAGGAAATGGATTATACTAATCTGTGAATTCAGTGGTTTTCTTGTGGTCTGACAGATAAAATGCAGATAGTATTTTCCATTCAGTTATTACTCTTAGTGTTATCTAACTTAAGTTATTAGTTTGTTGACAAGGTATGTATGTCCATTGCACATTTTATAGAATGCAGGGTTATACTGACTGACAACTATTTTCCACACACTTATTCTACAAAACAACTTTTGCGCAGCTCTGACGTACAATTTATAGATATGCATATTAAACCCATTTGCTGTCAAGGCTTAGTCCTTTTATTTTAACTGCTTATGGCCTCAAATATATTTTTTTCTTAGATTAACAATGGTGTACTTTCTGTTCAGTCATAGGCTGCAGCTCTGCGCGGAGATCGTAACTCCCAGTGAAGGCTGTTTACTCACCAGGCTCAGTGAGAGGGGTCAGCACTGTCCCCACATACCAAAACCCCATCTTCACTGGCTTCCCATAAAATCCTAGCAGCTCACTCAGGATTGCTTCTCCACTTGTAGCCCCGTGGCTGTACCCTTAACAGGCAATGTGACTTTAACACTTGTCCAGAAGCAGCACAGCGCTGTGTTCTCCTCCGAGGCAAACGCACGACAGCCTCAGGAAAGTGCATGAGTGCAGCTCTTCTGCCTCCAGGCTTGAGCTGCCTGGTGCCCAGCCAGTGCTGGGAGACCACAGAGCTGCAGCTGAACCTATGTCATTATGGACCGTTCAGGACTGCGCTGCTGCCAAAGCCTGGACGTACATTTCCGCCAGTAAAATTTGCAAGGCATCAAAACATGTTCTTCCACAGAGGCCAAGAGCTAAGTGCTGACCAGCCAGGATGCTAGATCACATCTGACGGCATCTATGTGATGGATAGGTCTCATTTCTATAAGCCAACCCCAAATAAGAGTCCAAAGCAAGATCAGCCAGTGAGCTCATCCTGCGTGTACTGCAGTATCTTTACAGTAGATGTACTTGTGGAGAATGGGGGAGGAGGCCTAACCTAAATTCTGTCTGTATCTGTTCTGATATCCTTGTCCCTGAACCCGAGTGCCATGCAAAGGTCATAACCTCCTGCCCATAAAACCAAGATATTCAATGTTTAATTATTTTATATACAATAGAACTGCTCTAAGAACACATACTTCACTGCCTCAGGAGAGGCCGCAGCGTGCTGACTAGATCACACTGATGAGAACTGAGGCATGTTGATTCAAATTCTTGCCTTGAATCAGTGATGATACTTGCTTTTGAGTGCCCTGCTGCCTACTAGCAAATTATTCAATGGGTGAATGCTGCTGGTATTCTTTGGCTTTGTATAAAACTTGCACCTAAGCAACAGGAAAAGAATACAATGCCTTAAAAATATAATTAAAGCACTAACAGGTGAATGGGGAGACCTGGATCCTGGTTCTTACATCAGGAAAAAACAGAGGGTCCCCTGCAGACTGCTCAGTCCAGTGGTTAGATACTGCTTATAGGTTCTCTTTCCCTTACAAGGAAATGGGGATGAACCCTGAGTTTCCAGATCCTTCTGACAGCTGGGATTTCGGGCAACCCCAAGGGATGCTGCTATATCATTGCTTTTGATGATAAAACGCCGTGTTTTCCTACAAACATGACGGGTACTAAAGCGTGTAGCTGTGCTTGTGCAGGAGCCAAGTCCCAGGAGTGACTAAGCCATGCAGGAGGCATGAGTGAGTGCTGCCTCTTCCACATCCCTTCTTCAAGTGCCCTGGGAAAATCCACACCTTGCAGTGGGACACTGTGCACGGGTTTGTTACCCTAAAGCCGGCACTGACCAGGGCACCACCTGCACCAGGCAGAGAGGAAAGCAATGCAGCAAATCAGTGCACCAGTTCTGGCTCAGAGTGATGGCTGCAGAGAAAGCTCAGGAAGCCGTAAAATAAAGATTCCATTAAATAAACAGAAAGATGATTTGTAATTAATTGCTTTTATACAGGATGATGTAAAGCAGACTTAAAATTACAGAGAATTAGCCTGGCAATTGTAGATTTTGCACACACCGTCATGGTTACTTCAAAACCTATCTATATACCACACTCTAACAGGCTTAAAGGAGTTTAAACAGAACTTTTAAATCATTTGCGTTTTAAATAAAGGAGGCTATTTGTAGTAATAATACTTCTGATGAAGGGTTCAGAGTCAAGTCATACATGTGATTGATGTCCATAATAATTGCACACTTCTATAATCCTTCCTCACCCGTAAGAGTTTTGAGCTTATATTTCGGATACTATTAATAGTCGAACAAAAATAACTTGTGGGCAGTATCGTGTCCTGAACATGGTGGAGAATTAATCTATTTTTGTAAAACTGTTTAAGAATGATGGATACTTTTTCCTGCTTGAGTAAACACTAACTAATTCTCTAGACCTCCCATTTCTGCTCAAGAAAATCCAAGTCCAAATGATTTCATGGATATTTAAAGGATGGTGCCAAATACTGAATACTCTGAATTTCTCCACTTGATAAGGACCTGATACTATTCATTACATAGCAAACATTTCACCACTGGAGTTTTCTTGGGTTTTAGTTTTTAAGAGAGAACACGATGAATTTAGGAACAACAAAAAAATGGAAAGAAAAAACGAGGCTGCTGAAATGTAGCTGTCAAACTAGACTCCAAGTGAAAGTATCACACTTGTTTTTATTCTAGATAAGCAACAGGGCAGCTTGGAATAAACATGGATTGAAATTTTCTTCATCTCTTTAATGAGTTCAAAGAGGCTGAACAAAGACATATAAGAGTTGAACATTGCTGTGTACAACACGGTAAACAGATTAAAATTTTATACCTGAGCAAAAAAGGAATTTAACTATTAACTACGGCATGCAGAATAACTGATAAGTTATCACATAAACATAGCATACTGTTATTAGGTTACAGTCATTCAGATGCTCTTAATTTTTACAAAGGCTAAAGATGGAAAAAGCTCCGAGACGAGATGAGTATGTGACATAAAACCACAATAAGGAAAAGCACTTTACCATCTAGCAGCCTTTCCAGAGGATCAAAATTATCTGCTGTTTTATTATCCAGGCAGAAGCAGCAACAATGCAAAGCCTGTGGAGTTAATAACACATTAGACATTTAAGCAGGTCCTGAAAATGAAAATATTAGCAGTTTATGAAGTGCTCACAGAAGACCTGAGCCTGCATTCCTTGCCCTCAAATGCCACTTTAAAGCGCTGCATTTGTGAGCTGTGTTCCCAGAGCAGAATGAAAGGCAGGAATCTGCAGGGAATGACTGATCAAGTCACAGGCTCATGATTTTGTCACCAGCGTAACAACAGCCAATTCTATAAGGGATGACTTTTTACCCCGTTTGATTGGCCAAAACCCACATTTCATTTTAGGTGGAAACCCGACCTTTCCTCTCACTGAATCCGGTATTTAGGTGGGTTTGGTTTTTCTTTTCTCTTTTCTGTTTTCACCACCTAACCTGTTTCAAATGCTCTGGTTTGAAATAGTCTAGCACAAGTCAAAAAAAAGTAACATACTTCTCTTCCTAATTCCCTTGTGGGGATCCCTGTGGGAGAGAAGGAGCCTGAAAAGTTTGAGGTTTAACCAGTACAGCCGATTCCCCCACCAGATAGGCTTCTTTCTCCTGGCAGACTTCTGCACTTCCTGATCTCCACATCCAACATAAAAACTACCCGCACCCACCACCAATATTCCTGTGCTACAAATCAGCCGTTTGCCTTCTTCCAGCAAAACCAGCAAACCCTGCCCTTGTCATTTACACTTGTCAAGAAGATATGGGAGGGATGGAAGGGTATTTACCCTGTTAGAGACAGCCATAAACAAAGCCTCTCCCTTTTATTTCCATGCAGTTGTACAGTTACATACTCTTGAGTCAATCAACTCCCCTCAAATTGTAATACCTGCCTTGACTTTCCTGCTACTGTTCTTTCACCATTTATGAACAAAACTATGCATTAAAAATGCATGTACCAAAATGGATTCATCCCTTTGTCCACAACATTTCTTCTTTAAAGTCAGACACCTTAGACATTGGTAGGTTGTGTGAAAGAGTCCCCAGGGAACTGAATCCTCTTTGCTTCTAGTTTCTTCCTGGCTTTGAAAGCCGCTGATACTTCGGGGTGGATGGAGTCCAGCCGCTGTTCACATTGGAAGGCCGTGAGGAAGGCCGTCCTGTAGTTGTTGTTCATCCAGCCATAGAGAAGGGGGTTAGCAAATGTAGAGCACATGGCAATGACATGAAACACCGTGTAGATCAGTTTGTACTCTTTCAGGTCTAACACCTGACTGTCAATGTCACTGACCAGCTGGAAGGTGTGAAAGGGCAGCCAGCTGACGGCAAACACCACAACCACGCACACCAGCATCTTGGTGGTTTTCCGGCGTCGGTGGTGATAGTGGTCATTCCCCGCCCCAGGGCTAACGTGGTTCTTGAGCTTGGTCCAAATACGGATATAGGCATAGGAGATGACCGCCAGAGGCAGCACATACTGGATCAGGAGCATGGAGATGCTGTAGATGGTGCCGTAGTTGAGCTGCCCCTCTCCTGGCCACTTCTCAGAACAGACCACAATCTTGAAGTCAGGAATGATCTCAATCAACGAGTACTCGCGGAAGATGGCCAGAGGACTTGCCAGCAGGGCACTGACTGCCCAGGCAACTCCTATAATCAGGAAGCTGATCCGCTTAGAGATTTTGCTTTCCAAGTGGTAGACGATGCAGCGGTGACGATCCAGAGCGATCACAGTCAGTGTAACAGTAGACACGTGAACAGCCAGGGCCTGGGCATAAGGCACCAGGTGGCACAACACCGGGCCCAGCTTCCATTCGCCCAAGAGAGTATAAACCAAAGTGAAGGGCAGGCACAGCGTATTCACCAGCAGGTCAGCCACTGCCAGGTTGGCAATGAAGAAGTTAGTCACTGTGCGCATGCTCTTGAATTTGATGATCACGTGGATCACGAGGGAGTTTCCGATCACCCCCAGCAGGATGATGGAGCAGTAAGCAAAGATGAGAATTATCTGCACTTCAACAAGTGTTGTGCTGTCCTTCAGTTCTGGTTTAGGGTCCAGAGCCAATTCGTTGAGTGGTGTGGTGTATCTTGTCAAGTACAGCTTAGTGAACAGCTCCATTTTCATTTCATCTGTCTGGTTTTCCTCACCTCCTACTTCCAGCGGCCCCATCCTTGCAGCAGCCTGGTCTAAGCCACAGAGCTGCCCCTGAAAACAAAACAGTACAAGAACAAGTGGAGAAATTGATCCACATGGGCTAAGACAAGAAGCACTGAGCTAAAGCCACATCTCTTTCCCAACCCACATGCTAAATTGCAGGATTAAGAGAAGATCTGTCTTAATATATTTAAATTCTCTTGCCCTTACATTTTGAAGGCTGATCCAGTAATGTTATTTAGGCATGACTCCTGCTGAAAATTGGAACAGATTTCAAAAGCATTCCAAAGACAAAGTTTGCCTAAGTAAATGCAGAAGGATTAAGATCCTGCTGGGCAGCATATCATTTTTTTACAATCCACTACCTAAAACTAGTGCTGATTTAGCACAAGTCTTCCAGTAATATCTATGGGAATTCTACATGGAACAGCACCATCCGGACTGTTACTAGCATAATAATCTTCCAGCTTTTCCTTAATGAAAAGTGTTTCCTTTAAATAGTTACTAAATGCTTACAGGTTTATGCCCTTCCTTAATACCAGTAAACTAATTACTGGGGTCTTTCTTTAAGAAACTTCATTTTAGAACAGTTTGTACCATGATGCAAATAAAAATACCACTGTAATAGAACTGAAATAACAGCATTTCTTTGAAATGACTGCACAACTTATTCATGCTGAAATCAACTCAAGAAACAATTGAAACACAGTTATACATAATATTTCCTTTCTGTGTGATGTTTCAGAAAACAGAGCTCCTTGGAGGCTGCCAATCAGGCATTCATTTCTGACTGCAGTCATAGGGAAGAGCAAATCATTCCCCTGCTGATGTCAGTAAGAATTTCACCACTGGCATAAAAATCACTTCTTTTCTTTTTCTTCCTTACACAGGTTGAGCCAAATTCTGTGCTGCCCTAAGACTTCAGTAGGCACAATATATGAATGGTTTACAATCAGTTGCTGACTTGGACTTCGGACCAATGTAAAAAAGTACACGTCCCCATGCAAACTGCCCAGAGCACGGGTGGCACGTTAACCAAGAACCGTGAACCTGGGGACTCCTTTCCCTGGCCTGGGAAAATACTAAGAAATTGCCAGTGCAAGCAAACTTACCAATAAAACACCACTGTTCGCCACTGAGAGGAAAGCCAACCCTGAGTTACTCACTCTACTTCCCCATTCAGATCTCCCCTAAGGAAAGCAAGAGTAGAGAAGAAATGTCACTTTCTTGCCATCAAGTGTCACACACAGCTTAACCCTTCTCAAATTCAAGTCTGCCTAAAGAAACAGCTATCAATGTGTTTGGATTAACATGGCTTTTAAAAAAATTCTTGTTTTTTTTTAATCAGCTCCATTTAATTCCTTCCATCTTCAGAGAAACATTTCAGAGCAACAGAGGTACATTTCCATCTGTACCCAGTAACTATCAGTGAGTGACATCCTTCGGTATGGTTTCCACACTGAGAAAGGAGGGTTGTCTGCCAGCAGGAGACTGAGCTCTTTTTGCTTGCTTCCATCCCACACAATATCCCAAAGAATTTCTCAGGGTGAGCTGGTTTTGCAAAAGCAGCAGATCGACTGCATGAACTGAAAGGCTAAACAGGTCAGAATTATGCCATACTGTTTAGTCTACATTTACTCAACAATTAATGGTGTAAGCTGAGATGTGCCAGCTGGTCATACTAGTGTACCCCCCTGATTTTAGCTATATAATCAGTTTTCAACTACTAGCCTAAGCAACGGATGTCAGGAAGGGATTCTTTATCAACATGCCTTCAGTCCACCAGGTTGAAAATGTAAGAGATACACCACAATTTGCACAGCCAAGCCTATGCAGAAGTTCAGAACTCTGATGAGCATTTTCCTTTGACCTGTACCTACACCCAGGAATTATGCTTCCATATATTATTACAGTAGAGATTTGCTGAGGTCCCAGCACTGTCAGATGCTTAAAAATCTCACAATTTTTTCCAGTGCAAAATAAGAGCAGGTCATGTCTACACATAGAAGTAGGAAGGCGAGAGGGCTGACAAATTTAATTTTTTTCCCTTTGCCATACATCCAGGCAGAAAGATGTAGCTCAGCCAAATAACATAGCATCCCTTTCTTTCCAAAAGTATTTTCACCCATTTCTCTAGTCCCTGACTTTCTGTTGATTCCTACTTGCAACTCTTTCATTTTAGCAAAGCCTTCTTTTGTTCTGACACTTTTATTTCATTTGTTACTGCCCTATTCAGGCTGATGAAAGATGCTTTGGTCTTGTCAATACGACAAAGCTGAGGGAGAAAGAAGGGACAACCACAGTTTAAAGCAGAAACGAGCTGATGTGTCAGCAAGCGATGAAAAACATTGGACAAGTTTGACATTGTCGGTGGGACAGTTATGTGGGCAAAATATCAGTCGCTTTCAAAAAATGGGGATAAAACTGAAGTGACACTGCAGGTGATGTTTGACAGGACCCTTTCTGTTCTTTTTTGGTACAAATTCTCCAGGTGATAGCATTCACTAGCACACCTTGCATACCGCACCACACTGGGGCTTTTTTTCCAGTTTCTTTTCCCCCCAGCAGTCATATCCTCATGGTCAGGCATCCAATTGCGTCTAACTTTCGGCAGACAAGGCCCAGAGAGGATTTACATCGGTTCTGAGAGCAAGTGAGCAAAAAGGGCGGAATACGTGATTACATTAGCAAGCAGCATTCCCATCAGGACCGCAGTGCCTGCGCTGGGGAAGGGGCTGGGGTTGCCGGAGGCGACGGCGGCAGCAAACGCGCCTCTGGGATGCGGCGCCGCTGCCCTCCCGCCCCCCGGAGCCGTACCCGGGGGTGAGACACCCATCCCGGGAGGAGACCCCCATTCCCAGGGAGAGACACCCATCCCGGAAGGAGACACCCGTGCCCGGGGAGAGACACCCATCCCGGGGGCAGACACCCGTGCCCGGGGAGAGACACCCATCCCGGGAGCAGACACCCGTGCCCGGGCACTGCGGGGATCCCGCCGCCGCCCCGTGCCGGGAGCGCCGCTCCGTCGCCCCTTCCCGTTCTTACCTTCTCCTCGCCCCGGACAGGCGAGCGAGGCACGGCCGGCTGCTGCCCCAGGAGCCGGTGTGCCGGGGCAGGGCGGGGCGGGGAG